>CAJNIZ010003972.1:2184-22420 GCA_905231905.1 Symbiodinium pilosum
TCTCTCTTTTCTCCTCTCTCTTTCTCTTCCTCTCTCTTTCTCTTCCTCTCTCTTTTCTCCTCTCTCTTCTCTCCCCTCTCCTCTCTCCTCTCTCCTGTCTTCTCTCCTCTCTCCCCTCCTCTCTCCTCTCCTATCTCTTCTCTCCTCTCTTCTCTCCTCTCTCTTCTCTCCCCTCCTCTCTCCTCTCTTTCTCTCTTCTCTCTCTTCGCTTTTCTCTCCTCTCTGCTCTCCTCTCCCCTCTCCTCTCTCTTCTCTCCTCTCTCATCTCTCATCTCCTCTCTCTTTGTAATTCTCTTCCCTCTCTTCTCATCTCTCTTACCTCTCTTCTCTCCGCTCTCATCTCCTCTCTCTTTGTACTTCTCTTCCCTCTCTTCTCCTCTCTCTTACCTCTCCTCTCCTCTCTCTTCTTTCCTCTCTCCTCTCTCTGCTCTCTCCTCTCCTCTCTCTTCTCTCGTCTCTCCCCTCTCCTCTCCTCTCTCTTACCTCTCCTCTCCAGTTCTGTGTTGCGCGACCACGACCCCCCCAATCCCTGTGATTGTTGACACTTTTGAGACGCGAAGACCCAGCGCGATTCCAAAAGTGACGACAGTTCTGCGTTTCGCGACCAGGACTCCCCCGATCCCTGTGACTGTTGACACTTTTGAGACGCGAAGACCCAACGCGAGTCCAAAAGTGACGACAGTTGTGCGTTTCGCGACGATTTTCGGCCGCGGACGCTTGCGAACACACGGCGGACACACGGCGAACGCTTGCGAACGCTGCGCACGGATTTCGCGTCAAGTCCCAACGCCCAGACCCCCAACCTCTAAACAAGAACCCTTCTGCTGCGTCGCGCATTCGGGAAACAATAGGGTTTAAGAGTCGTGGGTGTACAGGGTTAAGGGTTATAGGGTAAACCACGTACATCTTGGAACGGCTCATCTCTAAACTAATGTACCTTAAGCCCAAGCGCTGGGGTTCAGGGCTTAGGGACCTTAACCCTGACCAGAGCTGGTTGAGCTATAGTCTAAACTCTAATAACCCCTAGAAGACTCCCTTAGATAATCCCCTATATAACCTCTTCAAGGAGTTTAGGCCCGAAACCCTATAGAATTCCCTATATAACCCACTTTAAGGAGAGTAGAACCTATATCCTAAAACCCCATATTATCACCTATGTAACCCCCTTTTAGCAGTTTAGACCCTAAACCCTAAACCCTATATAACCCCCTATACCCCCTTTAAGGCGTCTAGACCATAGCTCATCTGGAAGTTTCCTTAAATTGGGGTACCCCAATATAGACCCCAAAATACTATAGTCCTTACTATGAGGACCCCAAAAAGGTACCCCCCAATTTTGGGAAACCCCTTTAACCCTAAACCCTAAACCCTAAGCCTTAAATCCTAATCCCTACAAACCCTAAACCCTAAACCATGGTACCGCCGAGTCCACTGCCTTGACTGCGCTCTTTGGGCCAGATAGGCTCCTGAGCGGCACCTCCCGGTTCAGTGTTCGGGGTTTGGGGTTTAGGGTTCGGGGTTTAGGGTTTATAGGCAAACCCTAAACCCTAAACCCTAAATTAGGGTTTTAGGGTTTAGGGTTTGGGGTCTAAGGGTTGGACCCTACAACCTTCAAGTTGAGGGTTTTTGGGGTTTCAGGTTTGGGGCCTAAGGGTTAAACCTTAAACCCTCGAATTTAGAGTTTTAGCGTTTGGGGTTTGGGGTCTAAGGGTTAAAGCCTTAACCCTTAGACGGAGGGTTCTAGGGTTTAGGGTCTATGGGGTTACGGGGCAAGGTGTGGGGTGCCTAGAGGGCAGAGCATTGCTGGAATTGACAAGGTATATTCGCGGTTTAGTATTCAGGGTTTAGGGTTCAGGGTTTAGGTTTTTGAGGACCCTAAACCCACTGCCTATATACCCCAAACCCCAAGCCGCGTAGGGTTAAGGTTTTTAGCGCAGAAGTTACAAGAATTATGATGCCTGTAACTGTCTCTCTCTCTCTCTGTCTCTCTTCTCAGTCATTGTCTGATTCCCTCCCTAAAGCCCAAACTCTAACATAGGGCCCCAGTCTTTAAGTACTCTCTTGGACCAGTTCCACTCACGAGCGCCTTCATATCGGAATCCTAGGCTGGTGCGGGGTACATACCTCATTGGGAATATACCAAGGTTTATAAGGGTATATATAACCCATGGGATCCAAGTATACAAATAATGCCTACATTGGACCCTCAAGTGCAGAGATTTACCTCCATTGGGCTATTTGGATCCTTAGGGTAAGGATATCTCGGTTTAGGGATTAAAGAGTCCATATAATTTAGCTGAAGAAGGAACTCCAAGAACATGCCGTTCCGCTGGAGGGGTGCGCGCTGTCTCCTTTGCTGCGTACTTCTGAAAATTTGCCGATGACAAAGAAGAATGCTATGTGCCATAACACACCATACCCTGAACTACATCGTGGAGATCGCGCAAAGTGCGGTTGAACCCCTGCTTCTTCCCATACAAGGAGTCCAACGAATGCAGCATAGGCTTTGGAAATGTTGTCTGTTGAGCAGTGCGAAAGCACTCCTCGTGAAGGTTTATAACGCATGTTTCCAAGGAGCGTGCAGGGAATTAGACGGTCGTCCATGCAATCTAGGCTACGAAGTAGTCCTTATGCAACTCATCGAGGCCATGACGCCTCAAGACCCTGAACTGGACAGGACAGGCCGAAAGACGGAACGTGGAAATCGTACGTTTTACGCAGCTTTTCCTCTTTACGGGTCTGCGGACGCTGATGTTCCAATTTTCTTGCTTCTCTAACCGCAACAACACAAGCATGAGATGAGAGCGATTTTTGCGGAGACGGCGTCCACCTGAACATCCTCAATGAAGCGTACCCCAATATACCCCTAATATACCCCGATATAACCCCCATATACCCCCGATATAACCCCTATATACCCCAATATAGCCCCCAATATGACCCCTACATAACCCCTGTATGAGTCATACCAACTCTTTGAGGTTTCAGGTTTTAAGGTTTCGGGTTTAGGGGCTTAGGGTCTAGGGTTTGGGGTTTAGGGCGCAAGGTCTGGGGTGGGAGAAGGAGAAGGGAGAAGGCTGTCTAACTACGCAAGAGCCAGGCAAGGCCTTAACAATTGCTACTTCCATCCCAGTACACACCCCAATTTTATTTGAATCTCTACTACTGTAGTCTTCTTAGGAATTATTTCTAGTTTTCTTATAGCATAACCGTAAGGGATTATTCAAAATATTTTTTTATTGGTGTAAAGAGACTACAGACTACCAGCGCATGCAATGAAGTTCTAAATTAAAAAGCATCTTCACAAGTCAAGGCGCTCACAACTTAAAATCCAAGTAAAGCAATGCCCTTGAACCCATATGAGCTCGTGGCATCCAAGCCCGTCCCAAAGAATGTCCAACACCCCTCAGCCAAATGGGTTTAGGGTTTAGTGTTTGGGGCGCGCTCCTTAAAACGAGGCGAGTTTCTCAAACTGGGGAGGTCTCTGGGGACCCTAAAGCTATATTGGGGCTGCAAAATTAGATAAGGGCTTGTAGGGCTCCGTATAGTTTGGGAAACTTTTCTCAAATTAATTCCCCTAAACCCTGAACTCCTTCCCTTTTTGAGAGCCAAAACCTTAATCTCATCCTCCCAAATCCTAAGCCCTAAACCCCCAATAACCCTAAACAACCCATCATTGAAGACGTTGACCCCAGCAGCGCCTGCAAGGCAGCTTGAGGCCTTTCAAGCCGAGATTGCCTACGATACGCTGATTCAGGCTGGGTAGTTGGACCCTCCCAAGCCCTACGCCTTAAGCCCTAACTAAGCAAGCCGCTAAACCCTAATTCCTAAACCATCCTAAACCCAACTAAACCCTTTGATGTCCACGTCTGTCTAGCAGAGGGCATCAGGGCCAAAGAGGGGTCCCAAGCCCCACCCCCTTCACTGTGGGCCCTGCAGTCGCTTCAGCAGTTCTCAAACGGTTACCTGGACCCCAAAAGTACGTGAAAGAATGGCCCAAACCCTCTAAGAATAGCCCAAAAGGCAATTATTCTACATACTTTGGAGGTTCAGGTAAGGGTGTAGGGATTCAGCGCATATTTCGGCTTGCTGTTCTTAGTTTAGGGGTTGGAGTTGAGAAGCCGAGCTTATGGGTGATTTGTATGTTCCGGCATCAGGTCAGCATGCCCACAAATTCCGCAATTCCTGTGTAGGGATCTGGTAGATGCAGCGTTGTCCCCACTGATGCCTATCAATGCTCTGGTGAGTGAACCTTTTCTAGCCTGAACTTCAGGGTGATTTGAGGGTTTCAAGCTCAGAGTTTGGCATTCCTCGTTCTAGGTTCGGGCGTTGAAGGTAAGGGTCAAAGGTTTTAAGGTTCAGGTTCAGGCTTGAAACATTTCGCGCTGGAACTTTCTCTCTTGGCAGAGGAAGGTCCTTCCTGCCAGCACAGGAAATGTGCATTGCTGAGTTAGGTTCAGATTGAGGGTTGGGGGTTTGATGTTCAGGGTGTGTCTGTTGCATGTACGTCCTCGATAGGACTTTGTGGGCCGCTGTGGCAGTCCTCTTAATCGGATTTGTAGCACCAATTGTGTGTGTGTGTGTAACCCCCTGTTCACCAAGCGACATGTTTGTAGTCATTTGCAGGGGGCACAAGCCCAGGATGATGACTTGTGCCAACGAAGCTAGTCATCCTGGGGGATACCAGACCTGATCGGTCTTGCATACCTGCAACAAGGTGGACAGGACCCTTATCCACCAGCAAAGTCAGACGCTTTTCTTTTTCCCGAAATCAGTTTCCCATGTAAAGGCATGTTCAATCATGTTGTGCTTTCAGTTCCCAGCGTTGTCATATACAGTGCGGACATGTTCAGATGTACAGTTTGCAACAAGCATGTCGAGCTGTCAATGCATGTCATTTCAGTGCGGTCAACATGTCAATTGATGGTGTTGTTGTTGTTGTTGTGGTAGAAGAGTGCTGGGCTCAAGTTGGTTGAAGGCTCTCCCCAAGCAGGAACAGGCATGAATCAACACACTCAAACAGAAGGACGGGTGGAAAAGATACATGCGCTTGGGTGCATGAACCAGAAGCAGCTTCTCCGGAAGCCAAAAAAGCGAAAAGAGACGAGCCAGTAACTTACTTACTACATCCTCCGGGATGCTTGCATGTGTGTGTGTTTGTGTGTGTTGTCGTTGTTTTTCTCTCTGGGTGGGGGTTATGAATTATGTTTACTCACCAGCAGCCCTCCCTTCCTCACCACCTACCAACCCCTCCTGTAGAGTTGCCGGGGCTTAGGCTTTAGGCTTTAGGCATACTAACGGTGAACGATATTGATATAAGGGAAATGAAGCACTTTTGAAGAAGAAGTTGAAGACGCGTATGTCGTAAACAGTGAGAATCGAAGGAAACATACGACATCCGACAAAGAGCAAACAGACATCATTAAGCTATAGCAGTTTCCCTTTTCTTCTCCGTCATCCCTATATTACCCCCCAAAAATTGTTGGCGCAATGAACGTGAGCAAGCCAATCTTCCACACTATGGCTGCTGCGGGCCTGGGGTGGAGGGGCCTGGGGGAAATACAAATTCCGTAAAGACCATGACCCTATACAAACTGTAGCCCTGCATAATCCTATATAGCCTTAGAGATGACCCTATACAAACTATAGCCCTGCATAATCCTATATAGCCCTAGAGACCTCAGCATTCACTGATGCACGGGTCCCCCCAGTGGGGGCTTGGATTGCTCAGGAGTTTCCAAGGGGGACATCTTTCGGGTTTGGGGCAACATGGATCGCGACTTTGGAGGTAATCTATTCAGGCGTTTTAACTTGTTTACCTTGAATGCCCGTGCCAAGTAGCAAGAAATTGGCATATAGAATAGTACGTCCGCCGATGTGCGTCCAAAAGATCAAGGGTGCTGTCATAAAACCAATCCTCCAGCTGCCATTTCCTACATCTTAAGCATTCAACTATTGCTACACGAGGCCTTAGCTTGGTTGGAGGCAGGTAGTCACATCCTTTAGGATGTAGGGTTTAAAGTGTAGGCGTTTAGGGGATGGTGGAAATCTGGCACCACTTAGGTTCCCCAAAATACTGTAGCTGCTCGGATATACATATATATCATACAGGTTGGTGCAAAATTTCCTCCATCCACAATATTTGGTGCGTTTCATGGAAAAGTCTGCTCACACCTTCATTTCGGGCATCTCAATGTCGAAGGAATCTCCTATATAACCCCAATATATTCTATAGTAGTTTCCATTTTCTTTTCCATTATCCCTATATAACCCCAATATACTATATAGTAGGTGCTTGACCCCAGGCTATCGGACCCTATTGTGTGTTCACGGTGGTGCTGTCCTTGGCACGCAGCTCGGCGCTATGTACCAGCCAGCTTTGGCATGGACGTTCATGGTGTGGATGGTGCTGGCTTTGGGGTTAAACTGGCTTAGGCAGGAGGAACTGGAGATATCGTAGTGAAGCATCGCACAAGTTTTCTGTGAGCGGTTTCAGGGAAGCCTTGCCGGTACCAGGTCTGGCTAATCAAGCGTGCAAAGGAAGCAAGCATACCAGCAAAACAGATGAAACCTCGTCGTTGTGCTCACGGGAATCAGAGAGGACCCCTATTCTGTGACCCATCCATATATTCTTACCAGTTGTTAGAAGGGAAGAAGGGAATATGATCCCTATCTCCCTGTATATTGATTTCTTTGTCTTACTCTCTACTAAGAACCAGTAAGAAATCCTTATGAGAGGATTGCTGAGAATCTCCCCGCAATTCGAGAGGCCCTGAAGGGTACATATAAGGCAGATTGTAGGTATGTAAGGATCCCGTGACCATTGGAAAGTGACCTCAGGAAGTGCTTGGAAACACTTGGAAACCCCAATGCTTTAAGGGTCTGGAGGCCTGTAGCCTTGAGGGTTTTCTGTCTTATGTGGTTCAACGCCACTCGAGAAGCCATGTCCTAGACTTTGGATCACGTTTTCATGTTTGTTGGAAGCCGGAGGTGCAGGTCCAAGGATTACCCCATTTCGAAGTGGCTCTAGATGCAGAAATTTAGGACTTTGATTTCCAGCCGCCGAATCCAGCCTAAGAAATGTGAAGGCCAAAAGCGGGTTCTACGGTTTGAGGTTTAGAGTTTAGAGTTTAGGGTTGAGAGTTCGAGGTTATAGTTTCTAATGTGAAGAACAAGATGAAACCGTCCTTCTGGGCTACTGCCAGAAGCATTGAGACTTGAGAGTGCATAAGATGGTGGATGGGTGAACAGAAGTGTCGTTTTTCCAAATGATGCCTACTGATAGGAGGCCCCCCTAGAATCCCCTTATGTTGCATACTCCTCTGGCAAGTCCGCCGGGGCCATTGCCTCGTTATCCAGACAGCCCTGGTGGAAAATAACATGGAACCTAGGAGTTCATGGGGATGCTTAAGGATCCAAATAGCCCACTGTAGGTAATATTTACAGAATTTAAGGCCCCAATATAGGTATCAATGGCATACTTGGATCCCGAGAAGTTTGTTTTGAACACATCCATGTGACGCTTACAGCCACACCGCATCAGGCAACCTCTTCAGCAATGTCACAGACACTATTGAGGACATGAGTCTATTCCATGGGGACTCCAACGCCGTGGTGGTGGGACTCCGGATGATTTCAGTTTAAAGCTTACAAGTTCGGTGGATCCCCCCCACCCTGTAATAGTGACTACAAGGCATAGTAAGGGTTACATTGGGGTCCTATTATATCCCTACCATACCACTATTGCAGCGTGGGGGGTCCTCCTAACTTACAAGCATTTGGCGCTGTTAGGTCGCAGGTTCGGGTAGGGTCTTGATGTCTATTAAAGGAAAAAGGGATCTAGTAACGGTGTCCGTCGGATAGCATACAGAGGTTCATCACCAGACACGCATGTTCCCAGACCCAATGTCACGATCTTTCGAGGAGTTTGTTTTGCTTGTTAGGCAGCAACAGAAGAGAGTGCGGCACAACCTGGATCTCGTATCAAGAGTCTGACTTATCGACACATCTCTTGAGGTTCTCTACGGGTATACGCTTTTGTTGAGGGACCCCAGACGAATTTAAGATGCATACATGCAATCAATGTACAGTTTTCTCAGTGTGACCAAACATAAACCCGTGCGTTAACAATGTATTTCATTCATTTTGTGCTTCTCAGGGTGAAAGTTGGCTTATAGTTCAACACATGAGGCATGACACGCGTCCATGCAGGTTGGCCCTCCCTAGTGTATGCAGTTGTTTGCTTGTCAAAGCAGCAGCAGCAGCAGCAGCAGCAGCAGCAGCAGCTATTTTTTCTGGTGTTGCAGGCATAGTAGAAGCGGTAAAACTCATTCAGCTCATTGATACTTGGTAGTTTCCCAAAATGACGGGACCCCAACATAAACCCTAAAATACTATAGTCCTTATTATATAGGGACCCCAAAATGGTACCCCTAAAGGCATGGGGAGTGCTTTTTGCACTCAGAGCTACACCTGTCGGCGTTGCAGGTGGTTATGATAGCTGTCCTTTGGGTCTTCGGACATCATCCGGGCCGGCGACTGCGCCTCCTTATCTGGCTGTCCCTCATGAAGCACTTACGTAGCGTGCGGAGTGGTGAAATTTCACTGGCCAGCGGTTCTAAGATTGCCTGCGGGGGAACTGATGAACTGACATGGCCGTTCAAAGCTATCTGAGCAGAGATCAAAACCTTCCTTAGTTTGAAGGGACAAGGGCTTTCAGAAACAAGGTTTGGCTTAAGCAAAGTGTTGTGTTCAGTAAGGTACCGTACGCCATTTTGTGGCAACGTGCGTCGTAAGCTGTAGTTTTGTTGGTGTTGTTTATGTCCCAAGCGAACCGGTCCTTGCAGTTGCAGCAAGCCAGCGTAAGCGGCGTAAGCAGAAACAACAACAAAGGCATGTCGTAAGCCAAAGCTTGGAAAATGTAAGCTACCGCCTGCATTTTTGCTTCCGAGATAAAGTAGGACTAGGGTTTCGGGCACCGCTCATTCGGGCATGAAGGCGTGCTCACAGGAGCTCTTTTCAAAATGAGTTCGGCATGAGATAGGCAGTATTGTATTTTGCAGGGTTTTTATCAAAGGACGCAGGAGAAACACGAGCTGGGCTATAGCTCGTAAAAGGCACAGTCCTGCTTTCCGCGGGCTCCACAACCAGCTTATCCAATTATCATCATCATCATCATCATCACCATCAACATCAGCAGCACACCGGACCAACACCGGACTGTCCTCCAAGACTCATGTTTTCAAACATCGTATCTATTCCAAAGCATTGGTCATGGGTTCGAAGTAAGTGAGCAATACCCAGTTTGCCTCGACGATTGTTGAAGAAGTTGAAGACACCTGCTGTGGGTTCGTAAAAAAAGACATTACCTTCCAAGCCATCAATGCTTCAAGCCTCCAGCTAAACCCCTAAACCCCTAAACCCTAAACCCTAACCTAGATTGGAAGGCATTCAAGCTATGAGCAGGCTAGAAGCTGAAGCAACACAAGTTGTGCCTTGATGATCCTCGTAGAAGTATGTATAGTCCCCCTTAAGTAGATAGAATATGGGGTATATGGGGATCTTATTATAATATACCCAAAGCCATGTTCTATCTACTTAAGGGGGATTATAACTGACATTAATTCTAAGCCCTCAAGCCTAATGGCGGAACCCCTAAGCCCTTCTACTCTATCGACGATGCTGTTAATTAAAACTTGGCTCCTACGTTGGGATCACAGGGTTCATGTTAAGGACGCTAGCCGCATGGTATGCCTTCAACCTCTTCAAGAGGCTTTGCGGCGATTTGATGAGCTTTTTACTTTCAGATGTTTTGTGCAAGAAAGATTGTACAAAGCGACAACATACGTCATTTGCAAAAGAAAGAACCTTGCACCCTATTGAAACCAGGAACCTGTATTTATCGCATTGGCGGGTGTTGGAAGACTTCTGGCTAGACCACATGGTGTTCGTCACTGTGATCTCGAACCTTGGTATTGTTAAGGGCGTAGAGCCGGCGCCTCCTGGAATCGGATTGAGGGTGTTAGTGTTGGGGGCTGAGGATTATGAGTTTATTTTGGCTCGTATGGGAAGGTAGGCGGTAGGGAATAAAGTATTTGCAAAACCTGCAAAACATATTACGCAAATGTATGGCACCAAATTTGCGACACGGGAGTATTGCAAACATATTGCAAACATGCTTTTAAATATAGCAACATTTGTAGACGCACTGTTTTTGCAATGTTGCTCAAACTGCGCGGTTCACGTGTTGCAAACACGTTTCAAACACTTTTGCACCCACAGATCCCCGGGCTCCAGGAGACCGCAAATATGTAGTATTGGGGTTGCATTGGGATAATGGAAAATACAATGGAACTTCTATAGTATATTGGGTTTATATTGGGATAATGGAAAAGAAAATGGAATCTACTACAATGGGGTGTTATATTACAATATATTGCCTACAATAATTTGTGTGGCAATGTTTGCTTTTTTTTTGCAATCCGAATCACCCCGACATCTGTTCTTGCAAGACATGTTTTGCAATAGTTTTGCATTCTTTGCCAAAAAGAACATATGTTTGATGACCTTCCACGAACCCATGAACTTCTCGTAAGCTCAGGGCCTAAGACTTCGGGCTCAGGGCCCTAAACTCAACTCCTAAATTCTAATCTGCTGATCCTCCTGTCGTCGGAGCTGGCTTTGGAGTTCGATGTGTTTACTAGTTCTCGTGTCTTCTGAAGCTAGGAGGACCGAGCGTTACTTGGATCACGAGGTCGTATCAATGATGCTACAATCTTGTGTTTTGAGGTTGCCCTGGACGTGGTCTCAAGCTTTGTGCCAATTTTACCGTGCTGCCCTATGTTCAGATGGTTGATGATTCCCTGTGGTGCGGCTTGGGACCAAGTCAAGCTAGGGCCGTGTAAACACCTCTCGCAGGCTACCTTTCCATGCAGAAATGGAAATACACCAGTCTTTTGGTTACCAAAACCATGATCTTGGAAGACTGCCGCCGGCCCCCGCCCCTCCCCCCGACCGGGGTTTTTTGGAGCACATAGACCTTGGTTGAGACTATGCACGTCCGGCGCCTTTCGAAGGGAGCTATCCGCTCATCCATTTCCGTTTTCCCTGTATCTACACAGCAATCTTACCAGCAGATGTTTCCTGCAATTGGTACGAACCCATAGGGTTTAGGGTTTAATCGACTGCTTGTCCATTCCGTGCCCGTACATTTCATCAGGGATCAGTTTCGTACATGATTACGCGGCCCATGCCCCACCCACATGAGCTGCAGTCTAAACTAAAAACTGCTAAAAGGGTGGCTATATGGGATTACTTAGGGGACTACTGTAGGGATCATTGGGGGGGATACTAGGAGTTTAAACTATGAGGTGCATGTATTTGTACAATGTGCAGTCACTTTATCACTAATATGAATGTTTGCCGTACATCTCTAGATCAACCACACCAATAAACGTTAATGTATCATGAGTTCCCTCGCTACCCACCTGTTCTGCCCCTAGGTTCCCCCTTCATTTGCCGTAATTGCCCTCTGAGTACAATTAAGTAGCCTTAATCCAGAGGGAAACCTAGGGGTTAGTATATTGGGTTTAGGGTTCATAGGGTCTGGGGGTGGTAAGAGAAGCCGTCAATTTAGACCTTAAACCCTAAGCCGTCAATCTTAAACCCTAAACCTTAAATCCTGAACCCTAAACCTTAAACCCTAAACCCAAAACCTTAAATCCTAAACCTTAAACCTTAACTCCTAAACCTTAAATCCTAAAACCTCACCCCCAAACGCTATCTGTCAAGGATGGCGCTCCGTCTGCCCGGCTGCTTAATCTGGAGCCTTGCCTAACATGTCGGAAGTTCCCAAATTAGGGTCCGATTTGGGTACCCCTAAATATTCGATCTGTAATATAATTTGCAGCCAAGGGGGCCCAATAGGGGCATATAATCTCGAGAACAACCCATGTACTTTGAGGGATTTTGGGGTCTGTAATGGGTTCAGGAACCTATGTACGGGAATATATGTATACAGTATTACCTAACTCCAGGGCCCTCACCCCTCCGTGCACGAGCCCCCTAAAACTTTCCCCTGCTTTGCTTGGTGCTAAACCATAAACCATAAACCCTGAGCCCGAAACCCAACATCAGCACAACTCAGGGAGAACCGCACCAACGGATGGTATAGGTTGGGTACTGCCCCCCTTCAGTAACAGTTGGATAATAATCATAATATGGTTTTATATAGCCCTTAATAGGACCCCCAATATAGACTGTTACTAGGTGGGCGCAGTACCCAAGGTATAGGCCAAGGATGCTTTCGTGAACCTAACCAAAGGTGCCAAGGCCTAAGCTCTACAGCAAGTAGCTTCTGGGTGAAAATGGTAGCTGACCCCAACTAGGCTGACCCCAATATAGACCTCAAGTACTATAGTCCTTACTATTGGGGCCCCCAGAATGGTATTGGGGATATATTGGGATAATGGAAAAGGAAATGGAAGCTAGTATAGTTAAATAGGGATTCTCTAGGGGTTAGCATTGGGATATTGGAAAATAAAATGGAAACTACTATACCACTACTTTTGGGAGACCCAAATCGAGCTCCGAGGTCGGTCCAGAAAAATTGCTTGTGGGCCAGATACGGGCCGTAAAGCTAATGGTAGATATTGGGGTTATATAGGGAATAATGGAAAAGAAAATGGAAACTACAGGGATTATAGGGATTATGTAGGTTATATATTGGGTATATTGGGGTTATGTAGGGATAATGGAAAAGAAAATGGAAACCATAGGGAATATTAGGGTTATATTGGGGTTATATAGGGATAATGGAAAAGAAAATCGAAACTATTTTTATAGGGATTATTTAGGGGTTATATAGGTGGGGTGGTACATAATGACAGTGTTGGACGTCATAGAATTCTTATGCCGCGTGTTTACAATCTTTGCCCTCGAACATAGGTTTCTGAAGGTATCCAAAACCCTAAATCCTAAACCCTAAACCCGAAACCACTTTGCAACTGACCTTGCCCACTCGCTTGGTGGACGCCAGTAACAGCGACTGTAAGGGATACTGGTGATTATCGTCGTTTCCATTTTCTTTTCCTAGGTACCCCAGTAGTACCCTTTTGCTCCTTTTTATTTTGGGGTCTCCTTAATAAAACTAAAGAGTAGGAAAAAGGGTACCCTTAATAGTAATGGGTTACTGGGGAACCTAGTTTCCATTATCCCTAATATATAACTCCAAGATATACCCTATTATGATATAGTAGTTACCATTTTCCAGTATCTCTATATGACGCCAATATATTACAATTACACGCCCTAACCGGGGTGACCTTCTACCTGGCCTCGAAAATTTGCCACATTGGCTACGAAAATTTGCCACATTGGCTACCCTAGGCAAGCCCTACACCCTTAACTGGGTTGCTGTTAAGGAATTTAATTTAGGTTACTATATTGGGGAAACCATACGAATCGCTTCATATACCCATTTAAGTTCCTTAACCGCAACCCAGTTAATCCCAAACTGCGAGCTGTTGTAGGACCAGCACCCTCGCGCACACATTCTTCTTCCTAGCCCTGGAATTTGCGAATGGCTGCCTCGCTGCAGTTGGCTTCACAGGAGTGTCCTGCATTTGCAGTTGTCAAAACACCCTGAAGAATATAGGTTCTAGAACTCTGTTAGTTTATCCTAGGAATCTCGATGTGTTGGGAAGTGTGCAGGCATTCCCTGGGTTCTGAAACACGGTCGCGCTTGTTATTTGTCACCAACATCAGTACTTTTAGATTCATGGGGGTTTCATGTCTTGAAGCCAAGACTATCAGGAGGCCAGCTGTAGTTGCATCCTTGCTTTGGGTACGGACGGCTTGACCTGCTTCTGGACCCTAGACCCAAAACTCTAAACCCTAAACCCTAAACCAGGGTGATGATTACTGCTTCAGTGGCAAGTATTGAAGGACGGGGTCAGGCCCATGAAGTGAGGACCGAACGGCCGGCGGTTTAGACCATGTTGAGTATGGGGATTATCTTCCCTTATCCACTACGTTGAGCCCATATATATACCCGTTCATATTATTATTCCCTACATGTAACCCTAGTATACACCCTTTTTTATATTGTTATTCTCTACTATATAACCTCAAGACATACCCTTTTATATTCTAGTGGTTTCCATTTTCTTTTTCCATTATTAGGTGCTTGGGAGCCTCCCCCCCCACAACACACACTTTCAGTAGAAGCGTTCAAAGCACATTTTGTTTTGATTCACATGGGTTGTTCTCAAAATGATGGGCCCCTTTTGGTTACAGATTATTTTACGGCACCTAATCTTTAGGGGTACAAACATGGGACCCTGATTTGGGGAAACCTCCACATGTTCATTCTTCATAAACCAGACGGTTGAGCCTTGATTCGTGCTTCATCGCAGTGCCCTCACAATTGGGGGACAGGCGGAAGCCAAAGAGGGTCATCAAGCTGCTGGACCATGAACGTTTCGGGTTTAGGGTTTAGCGGGTGCAAGTTACAGGTTTCCAGCTACTGTGCCCTGTTGTTTTGTTAAAGCTTTCGGGTACACTTTAAATAGCTCAGAACCCTCACTAAACCCTAAACCCATTTGAGCTATAGTCTAAGCTCCTAGAAAAGGCTGATTAGGGGAGTATATATAGGGAGATCTGCATGCCAATGGAAGCCCGGATCGTTGCTGACAAAAACCAAAGCGCGTGCCTGCTTCTAAGGCGGAATAACCAGCAATCAGGGGCGTAGCATAGGGAACAGCGTGTGCCACCACTTGTGCAGCAAATAATGTGCGTCCAAAGTTTGTTTTTTCATGTGGCATTGCATCGCAATAATAATAACGCCCTTCAAGTGCGAAGCCCGTTTGATCGGGCACAATGGCTATCTTAGCTTCTGGTTGCCTTACGGGTGTACGGCTTCTAGGGTTTAGGGTTTAGGGATATTGACATGGGTGACCAAACTGACATGGCATTCCCGAAGGGTCCAAGGACCCAAATAATAGGGTTTTAGGGCCCAAATATGATAACATGAATGGTCTTTGGGCCCTAAAATCCTATGATTTGGGTCCTTGGACCTTAGTGATTGTGATCCCTAAGCCCTAAACCCTCCTAAACCCTAAAGCCCTGGGCTCTGTTCTGCTTCCGGGGCCCCAGATCCTAAAGCCCAAACTTGCGTGCTAAACATCGAAACCTGAACCGGGCCATAGGGCCCAAGTCCTTAAATCTTAACCACTATAGACCTAGACCCTCCTTCTACTCTCTATTAGGGCCTAAGTACCTGCTATTAGGGACCATACATCCCCAATTAAGGGTACAAGGAGGGTCCTGGGACCCTACATCTTAAAATCATGAACCCTAAGCCCTAAGCTTTAGAACCCTAAAGTCTAAACCCTGAAGACTAAAACCTAAACCCCAAAGCCTAAACCCTGGACCCCACACCTAAAACCTAAACCCCAAGCTTTCAAATCTAGATACAAAACTCAGGCTGGGTGCCAGGTCAGCCCTCTGCCGGAGTTCAGGCATCGAGCTTTTGCTTAGGTTTTGGGGCGGTTTAGAATTTACGCCCTAAACCCTAGGGATCAGGGTTTAGGGAAAAGGGTTCAGGGTTCAGGGTTCAGGGTGTAGGGTTTAGAGTTTACGCTTGGGCTCTGGGGTTTAGGGTTTAGGCTTTCGGGTTCAGGGTTCAGGCTGCAGGGTTTCCTTGGCTGAGATCTGGGGGGGGCGGGGGTAAAGGGTTAAAAGCTGAGGTATGTCCCTGAGTGGACAAATTTTGCACCACACCACCCAAAATGCCCAATTTGCTGAGGAATATAGGGTGGTGGAAGGTTTCTGATATCCACAATAGGGCTTTAGGGTGTAGGGGTTAGGGTTTAGGGTTTAGGGTTTGGAGTTCAGGATTGTTGGGTTTAGCTTGGCGGCGTGGGTAGGATCATGCGGTTTTGGGCTGTTCCGTTTCCATGTATCCAGGACGATGATGCGCTATTTCTTCGGTCATATACTGTCTGGATTACAAGACACAGGCATGTTTTTGGCGGATGTTTTTGGGGGTGTCCCAAAATTACAGGTACCTTTTCGAGGACCCCTGGAATATGGACTATAGTATATTGGAGTCTATATTGGACTCCCCGTATTTAGGGAAAATAGCCGAAACCCTAAACTCAAAACTGCAGCGTGCAGATGTTTGAGGAATCCGCAAGCCCTTAATTATGGTGGATTAAGCCTGCAAAGCTTGCGAAGGAACAGGTTTAGGCTTTAGGGGTTTAGGGTTTAGAGTGTAAGTGAGCTCAAAGCCAGAACCTACCCGGGCGACCTACCTCGGTTCCTTAGGCGGTCATAAACCCTCAAGGGTCCAAGTATCCAGTAATTAGGTACTTGGGATTTGGGTAAGAGTAATTATAGTACAGGTTTTGGGTAAGTATGTGATGATTAGGTACTTGGACCCTTAGGGAAAAGTAAGGTTGAGTAATTTTGGACGTGCTGCGAGCAAGCTTTGTTAGCAAGAATTCGTGAGCGCACTTAGGACTGCTGCTCAAACTCCAAATGCTACGGCTACCTGCAGCAAATGGGTTAGTCAGGTGGCATTTCTAAAGAACCTTTATATGGTGGTTTCCCAAGAGTAGGGGTTCCATTTTGGGGGTCCCTATAGTAAGGGTTATAATGTTTTGGGTTCTATATTGGGGTCTCCTTATTTAGGGAAACTACCATATAAAGCTTTAAAGGGAGGCCTACAATGCATGTGCAATCCCCGTCCGGCTAGGTCCGGGGTTCAACTTTGCAGACGTATGTACAAAGGCGATTTGTGCGATGCGGGGGACACTTCTCAAAGAATCATGGGAGCATGAAACGGGCGATGATATCTAGGATATGAAGGGAGTACAGTCGGAGATTTACCAACTAATCACCTCATACCAGCATTTTTTGCGGAAATATGTGTTGAACTTGGGGGGAAACCTCATTGACTTTACTTATAATTGCACCTTAAAGGGCTGTAATTGCAGAGAGAGCCCGAACATTAGAGGCTTTTGCCGGGATCCAAACATTAGAGGCTGGCGCGGAGACGCTCCAAAGCCTATTGCCCCCCCATGCGTGGCGCGTCTCCTGCTTACTTGCTGAACGCGCCGTGGGTGCGGCCTGAGCGCAATAAATATCCCCGAATATTGATGTTGCCCGACAACATACGTTCAACAATTGGAACATTGGTCTGAAGAGATGTGCAATACTGGAGAATCGCACCAGGTTCTGTAGCAGCATATTCCGAACAAAGACATCAGGGTCTCAGGCTTCACGCTTACGAGTGGGGTGGATCTCAAGCGCATGGAAAGAAAGGATATTAATAGCTGTAGTGTCAGAATTTTGCTTCCGCTGCCACAGCTGGCAACATTGTGCTCGTTGCTGCATTGTTCTATGGATTGCAGTTCTAGGGCTGGAAGAGCTCACCCATTAGCAGTGGTACTGCAGAGCGATTCTCCCGCCTGGCGATTAGAAGCATTCGGTCGCAGTGGTACGAATGGAATCCACCGTGTCCTGAACAATACCCATGCTCAAGCAAGAGGCAGAATCCTTGCCCATCTTGACATTTTTTCTCACCTTGAAGGCCCCCTCCCCTCTGAGAGAATATGATCCTGGCTCTATCTTCATATGCAACTTGTAAAGGGGGGGGGATAATTATGAAGCCCCCGGCCCCTATGCATTCTGCGAGGTCTTAATTGTTGCCGTGCTGGCCATCTCGACACAGCAAGCAAGGTGCCATGACTCGAACAGAGGTTCGGGATCAGTGACCAGCACCCTAAACCCCTGAGCCCTAAACCCCTAAACCCCTAAACTCCAAACATAGAAAGGTTTGCAGTGATGGTAGCCAGGTTTCTGATTTCTGCCTTGAAAGCAATATGGGCTATAGTCTAAACTCCTTAAAGGGGAGTTATATGGGGGATTAATAGGGGACTAGTATAGTTAGGGGTTATGACGGGGGATACGGGGAGTTTGGACCATGGCTCATATGCAGCTCGATATCGGGTCAGTCTAGCTCAAGGGTCTAAGGTTTCATGGAACCTCACAAGAAGTTATACAATCAAGGGCCTCTGTGAATTCCACTCGCGGGAGCGTAAACGGTCTTTAATTCCTCCTGCCCGGCAGGCTAGGGACCAAAAACATCCAAACACCCAACCCATAAGAAATATAAATTATCATTTTCCTCCCTACATGGCTGTGTTTTGCCGACGGCCCAGTGCAGCATATGCGAACGTGTCATCTTAGATCCAGCACAAACAATATAACATGTCCGGGGAAATTCTAGATTTTCATGCATGTGGGCACCAAAAGCCACACCCCCTGACGTACTGGAAAATGCTGAATCCGCAGTGCCTGCCAGAGAATTTGAGCTTGTTTTTTCGCAGCTACTTTCGCTGCATACCTGGTTCTTCTGCCCGAGAGACGAACTCGGCGCGAATTTATCGAGATGGTCCGATATTCCTTGTATAGCCATGATGGTATTTGGGGTACCTCACGCGCATCTCCATATTTTATTGGTACTTGTCTAGGCCGCTACAGTAGAACCAACTTCAGCCCGCCCACTTGGAATTCCTTCAAGCAGCAGTAGCTTGAAGTTGCTCCCCCCGGCGGATTGGCCAACACCTTTGGGCCACTCAGGCGTCAATTCTTTCAAGGGGCTTCTCAAACAGAAATACAACTGCGACTCTAGCCAGTCATGAGTGTTTGTAGACGTGATACGTGTCATTTTTCAGGATTGTGCAGATGTTGCTTCAAGGAACTCCAATATTTGCACAGGTGAAGTGTATCTTCGTGTATTTGTCGCCGTTACCGCGTCTGGATTTTGATTCAGGGACTGATGAAGCGGAGGACGGTGTTATGTCGAAGAGTTCAAGAATGTGTACACATATGCGGAGTATTCAAACGAAGGACTTTGTGCGCAAATTGGGGCGCCCCTTGTGTACCCCAATACGCTATGTATAACCAACAAGGCACCTTCAACTTTTGAAACCTCCATATACATATGCATAACGAGCAAGGAAAACGTACAGTGGGGGGAGGCGCGTGTTCTCAATGCGGGGGTCTTTTGGGCCGACATAACACCAAATCCCCGCGTGCAGAACGTTTTGTGTTAGCCCCCCCCCTCCCCCCTACCAACAAGGCCTTCAGAAAAATAGAAATTAGCGATCTTCAATAAAGGCCCAAACCTCCCACCCACGGTTCTGAGGTCCCTGTGGATTGATTTAAAAAGGAGAGTTGAGAATCTTTCCTTGATTTGTAGGGCCCCAATATGAAGCGGACCTCGCATCATTACCCCTGATTCTGAATAAGAAGGCCGCGCAACATTATAGCGGACCTCAACGCAAAAGCGGTCCAACAGTAGGACAGTCGGACCGTTTAAGGGCTTATGTAGGAATTGTGTTGGGATCCATTCCTCAACTCAATGTTCACCACCAGTAGGACATGTTTCCCCAGGAAAGCAAAAACATCGAATGGATAATTCTCACGACCTGCCCTTGCCCTAGACGACCCATGGCAGTCATCCCAGTGCTCCCCCTAAACCCTAAACCCTAAAACCCTAAAACCCTAAACCCTAAACCTTCGAATCTAATTGTTCTCAGCCGGGAAGTTGACCCCAGGCTTCTCCAGAACCTCAATCACAAGAAGGCCGGGGTTCAGGATTTAGGGTATAGGTTAGGTGGACCCCCCACCCAGTAATAGTGATTGTAAGGGATAATAGGGATCATATTAGGGTCCTCTTATACTCTTATTATACCACTATTACAGGGTGGGGGGTCCTCCTAAGGTATAGGTTTAGTGTTTCTTACCTATTTATGTTGATTTTTTTGCTTGTTCAAGATTGTCGTTCTTGTGAGGCATATGCTGTCAATCGTGACGGAACAGAGGTTGAGTGTCTTGAGCCCATGCTATGAACAAGTGAGCAGTATGCGGTTGACAGTATATGTCGAAGGTATCAGTTGAGGATACTGGGCTTTCAAGTTGGGACTGCCACTTGGGATATTCTTGGGTGCAGTTGCATCTCTTCAGCCCTAGACTCCTAAACCCCAAACCTTGGGTTTAAGGATTAGGTTCGTAGTCAAGGTTCTGGGACCTTGCCTATTTGTAAACCTAGCTTCCATTATTTGATTCTGCACTCTCTGTTTTCCTTGTAACAAGCAATGTTTCGGCCTATACAGTGCTCACCCTGAACCCTACATGTTACAGTAGTTCCCTAAAGCCTAAACCCTAA
>CAJNIZ010003973.1:6879-22101 GCA_905231905.1 Symbiodinium pilosum
GGCACAAAATATGGATTTAGGGTTTATAAAGCTTTGCTTTTAGGGGTCTGTTTTGTAAAATCCCTGTACATAGTAGGGAGCAAAGAATCGGGTCATACGCTTGACGGGAATTCCGATATAGAGGTTGAGCTTTAGAGACGTGGATGTTTGTAAGGGCTAGTCTTAGGATTCAAGTTTCCCCCCAAACCCTAAATCCTAAANNACCCTAAACCCGAAACCCTATACTCTGAGTTGCAGACAAGCATGAACAACTTGGGGTTGAGTGCATCTGCTCAGCAACCATGTAGAATCCTGAAGTTTTCTATGAGCCACAATCTAAAACCCCCAGTATACCCCTTAAGAACCCCTATAATGGAGAATCAAATGGAAAAGGAATTGGAACATGAAATGGAAACTGGGATTATACAGGGGATTATAAGGTTTATAGTCTTAACTCTTAGTATGCCCCGTAATAAGGCCTATAATAGGAAGCCTATTAAGGGTCAAGGGTTTAGGTTTAGGGCTTAGGGTTTAGAGTTTAAGGTCTAAACTCGCAGTTTCCCCCCTAATGAAACCTGTAATGCTCCCCTTCTAATCCCCTGTTTGACACCCTTGAAGGAGTTTAGACTAGAGCTCATATGACGTTTAGGGTTTGGGTTTAGAGTACATGCTGAGCAATCCTGGGGTCACCTATGTAGGGAACTAGTAATTTGGGGTCTATATTAGAGTCCTCTTCTGTACGGAAACAACCAAACATATTTCCTTGTTCTTAGCTACCATATCTGAGCGATGCCTTCGTGGGAGTTGCCACATCCGATCGCACGCTACAGCCTGCAGTGACTTTCTGCCGCGGGTCTAAAGTGCAGCTCGGCTTAAAGTTTATTACCTGGACTTCCCAAATATCCATAACGATATCATGCATACCCTCTTTTTCGAGGTGAAAGGCGATCTGAATCAGTATTCGGGAGGTCTGGATAGGGCGTTTGTTGGTCGAGCCGCTTAGAACTTGATGCTATCGTGTCTTTCCATGACTCTTCTGGTAAAAAACAAAAAACAAAACAGAAAGAACACTTATAAGCAACATTAACCATGACTTCACTAATAGTCATATGATGATAGCGGAGCTTCTGCAAAGATACAGGGTTCAGGACTTGAGTCAGGGTCTTGCCTCATTGGTGCATAACGGAGTTGGTGCATAACGGAGAGTTGTGGAATTAAACCCTCTTCTAATCCATGACCCCTTATGATCACCCTAAACCCTAAACCCGGCCTGAACCCTAAACCCCAAATCCCACTCCCTTTAAACACCAGTAAGTAGGTGGTTGCAGTCAAACCAAGCCCCCACAAGCTGGCCACTGAGCTAATCAAACTAGGAACCGGATCATCCCGACCTGAACCCCAGAAGTAGGCAAAATAATAGCCCTGAACCCATAATGACAGCCATAAGGCCATTATTCTACATACTTTTGGGGTCCAGGTGCACCTCAAACCTTTGGCTCAAACCGTTTGGGGACTCAAATCCTGCGGGGTGTAGGGTTGAGGATTTAGGGACTTCAATCTTCAGCTTGACGCCACATTCCTGGAACCCTGGCAGAAATTGTACTTTCGGCTGGTTAACAGGATCATAAGTAATAGATCAAAAAAACACAATTGCGCGCACGCCATCGCAATTCCTAACCCTGAGCCCCAAGAAGTTAAGTATTTCTTTCGAAAGCTTGGCTGCTTCCGTGATGAGATCCCCAAGAGTTGCGCACCATCAACGTCAGGTTTAGGGCTGTGGGTCCGGTGTTAAAGGTTTGAGATCTAGAGTTCGGGATTCATCAAAGTTTAGGGTTAGGGGTTGGGGTTAGAGCTCAGGGTGTAGTTAGGGTTTTCTAATGAAGAACCTTCAGGACTGCAGCTCAGGAATTGATGGCTTTTATGCGGCCGCTACAGCCCTTGGGTTTCTAGGGGCTTATAGGATATACAGTACGTATATAAGGACCCTAAGAAGAAGGCCCATGCTAGGGGTCCATAGTTCCAACCTTAGATTTAGGGCTCAGGGGTGTCTATGTGGCGGAAGATGCTTTCCTAAGTCCGGCTGTATTGCTTGATCTAGTTGCTAGGCCCGTGTCTATGCAGCCGACATAAGAAATAGGGCGCTTATAGAAAATCACACCCTCTGGGCTGTGGCTATAAATAGGATTAGATTTTGATGCAGTCTATGCAAATTGGGGGGCCCTCATTTATGGAAACCTTCGTCTGGCATACTGCATAGCTGCAAAATATGACATTAGTCTAGTCGAGTATGCTATCATAGAGTATAGTGTAGAGAACTTGGTTTGGTATTCGGCCGCAGGTACGCAGGGGCCCTCTGCGGAGGCGATATCTACTTGCAGAGATTTTGCCCAAGAGTTGGGGGAGGGAAATTCTCACATCGTTGGACAGAGCTGAAAGCTGCGTGTAACCCTATGAGCCCTACACCCTAAACCTTAAACCCTAAAGCCGAAGGCCCAAACCCTGAACCTTAAACTTTGGCATCTTCGTTGTACCTGGAATCCCAAAGGTTAATAAGGGGATTTATGTTCACCCAACCCGAAATTAGGATCCAGTATAGTCATATGATAATTACAGTATAAAGTCCTTATTCTACAGGTTGGGGTTGGGGTAGCTAAAATCTCCGTCCGACACGGCTTGATAACTGTGAAATGGAAGTGTCCCGAAGTAGGAGCTAAGCCAACATGATCCCTGTCATTCAGGGACCTGAATATGAAGAAAAGGGCTATGGGGCACATTATGCTATAGGTATACGTGTACAAGGGTTAAAAGTTGCTGTGAGGGAATGCTACCGGAATACTTATTTAGGCTTCTACAGTAAACTTCTTAGTTCTGGTCCCTACGGGTCCATGCGCAGATATCCCCATTGCCCCATAAGCCCCACTGCTCAATTTCAGAAGCCCCACACTCCCAAACCCTGAAACCTTAGACTGATGCATCCTAGAACCCTAATCCTCTGAATCCTAATGCCTAAACCGTACAACCCTAAACCATTGAACCCTAAACCCAAGAAAATCATCATCCTTACAGAAACCGAGTGCCAAACTGGGCGGGAGCGCTGAAGCCCAGCTAGGAACCTACAGTCAAAATACGGACTTTAGGGTTTAAGGTGTAGGGCTTAGGGTTTAAGGTGCAGGGTTTAGGGCTTAGGGGAAAAAGTCGATGGGGACGAAATGGGGGATATCGGGCGATGTAGGGAGTTATATTAACGGGTTATAGTGTTGTTCTTGCAGGACTTAAAGCTTAGGGCTTAGGGGTTTAGGGTCTTCCTAAACCCCAAACGCTGGGGGCTTAGGGTTTAAGTTTTGGGGGAATCCTAAGGCTTGGGGCAAATAGGCACTTAGAATCCCTACTATGGGTTAGCCCTTAGGTACCTATAGGGTTTGGGGTGTAGGGTACTTAGAACCCTACTGAGGGTTAATCCTCAGGCACCTATACTAGGAGCATACGGGAATCCCAAAAAAGGTTAAGGGTCTAAGGTCCAAGCTAAGTCACAAGGAGATTATAATGGAGTATGTATTGGGGTTAGGATGCTGTTAAGGCACTTCAACTAAGTTACCAGAATATGGGTAGATAGTAACTAATATGGTTGGTTTCCTTTGTATGAAAAAATTAGCTTAAGTTCCTTTAATCGCAACCCAGTTCAGGGTCTATTTTTGATGGGCTTTCTGGGATTCTGTAGAGTACTCTCAGGTGGACAGGGACAACAACACGTCCAGGCTTCAGGGTCTAGGGCTTAAGAGCTGAAACCTCGAGTGGTGGTCCAGGGCACTAGGCTTGCACTGTGCACCACAACAGTCTCTGCCGGAGGCGGAGTTACTTGCTGGTTCATGAGCAATTGCAAGTAGCGCTACAAGTCCTCTCATTCGGTTATGACTGCAGCTATCCTACTTATGAGCCAACTTATAGCTGCCCCAGAATCTCCAAGTACACTTCAGATGATGCAAGGAACGTTTGTGCGGGTGATTGGGGAGCGGAAGGAGGTTGGGGCTCTGTTCTGGGTCTTCTGTCCGTCCGTCTCTAAGCCATAAGCCTTGAAACCTAAAGTACAATAATATAATTCGGGAGTCCGAATTGTTCGGAGCTTAGAGGGTTTATTGTGAAACTTAAGTCGTAAACTTCAATAATCTAGTACTTTCCATGGCCTTGTCCATTCCCCTATCCAATGTACCCCCCATGCATGCCCTTTTGGTTTTATTGTCAAGGCAAGGGGATTGACCAGACCCAGGCACTTGTCATTTTGTGAGTTTTAAAGTTAGGGTGGAAGGTTGGTAAGGGATTGGGGTTTGGGTTTTAGGGTTTAGGGCTTGGGGTAACACCGGCAGTGACACAAAACTTGGAAAGGGGCACTAAAGTAGAGCCACGAAACCCTGAGCTCTAAGCTCCGAACCCGGTCTCAAACCCCGAAGCCCATGCTAAACCCGTGTCGACTGTTGTAGGATATACCCCCTAACCCTATATAGGTGCTTGTCAAAGTTATGCTCCCTTTTTGGATCCCTATCATAATACGGGACCTATGTACAGGGTACCCAAAAAAGGCCCATAGTTTTGACAACTACCCGTATAACCCATATCAAGCAACAAACCCTGAATGCCAACCCTGAGCCGCAACATCCAAAGTTCATGTGTCTCCCCACTCCTACAGGCCCTGAAATACTAGCAGGGAGATTCTCTGGGGTTTAGGGTTTAGGGTTTTTGTTTTTTGGTGGCACCTCTTTTCCGTCTGGCAGAAAAGCGCTACAGCGCAGGCGCACCTAGTGATGAACATCCCCTCTCAGAGCTTCCAGCTGTGCAGCAATCATCAGGGCATTAAAGGAGGTAAGGATGAACTTGGTGGTTTAGGGTTTAGGGGTCAGGCGTCAGGGGTTAGGGGTTTAGGGATTTAGGGTTTGGGGTATAGGGAAAAGGCTACCAGCCAGATCCTTGTGTAACTTCTCCACCCTTATATGCAGCTCTAACGCAATACGAGCGTTTCCCACAATGGGCGGCCCCCAACTACGGTAATCCTTACTATGGGAACCCCCACCCTAAACCCTAAACCCAACCTAGAACCCTAAAGGAACCCCCCAAAAAAACACCCTTATTCTATTCTGTCTAGAGGTTTTATCTGGGTTTTAGGGTTTTAGGGTTTTGGGGTTTAGGGTTTAGGGTTTTGGGGTTTAGGGTTTAGGGGAACCATAATCTAAACTCCTGAAAGGGGGTTCTATAGAGGATTATATAGGGCTATGTTGGGTTATAGAAGGATATATAGGGCTTAGGGTTCAGGGTCTACAGTTAATATGAAACACTCAGACCCCCGGGAGGATCGAGGAAGTAGAGCCCCCAATATCAGCCATAGTCTAAACTCCTTGTATCCCCCTTAACACCCCCTGTAAGACTCCCTATATAATCCCCTATACTATTATAACCCCCATGTAAGAAAGTTAGACTATAGCACATATGGTACCCTACACCATTATTGGGTAATGTTCTACTATTATTGAGTAACTTTCTATTAACCCTCCAGGGGGCCCAGGGTCTCAGAGTCGGAGCATCACGGCCAAGCTGCCAGCGACTTTTTGGCAACGCAGATGTAACCTCTGGCCAGCTGCGGGAGAAAAAAAACATAAAGTACGTTGTGGGATGGTAGAACAACACATCTTGCGCGCCGTGCGACATGCTCAGGCCTCTACCAGACACATCTCGGTCGCCCGAAGCTGATCTCGCACAGCACAGCTGTCGCCACCGCAGGAAGCACTGCCCCAGGTTACCACGGATCCATCCATAAGGATGGCTGCAAAAGCGCCGCGACTGGCTTGAATATGCTGCACATTCTTTAGCTGATCTTGCACTGCTGTGCTGTCGCCCCCCTCGTCAGCACTGCCCCAGGTCACCACGGATCCATCTGCAAGGATGGCTGCAAAAGCGCCGGCACTGGCTTGAATCTGCTGCACATTCTTCAGCTGATCTTGCACTGCCCTGCTGTCTCCCCCCCAGTCAGCATTGCCCCAAGTCACCACTGATCCGTTTGCAAGGATGGCTGCAAAGGCGGACATACTAGCTTGAATCTGCTGCACATTCGCCAGTTGATCTTGCACCGCACTGCTGTCGCCGCCACACTTATCACTGCCCCAGGTCACCACGGATCCATCTGCAAGGATGGCTGCAAAGGCTTGATGACTTGCTTGAATCTGCTGCACATTCTTCAGTTGACCTTGCACAGCATTGCTGTCGCCCCCCTGGTCAGCACTGCCCCAGGTCACCACAGATCCATCTGCAAGGATGGCTGCAAAAGCTTCATTACTTGCCTGAATCTGCTGCACATTCTTCAGTTGATCTTGCACCGCACTGCTGTCCCCCCCGCAGGCAGCACTGCCCCAGGTTACCACAGATCCATCTGCAAGGATGGCTGCAAAAGCTCTGAGACTGGCTTGAATCTGCTGCACATTCTTCAGCTGATCCTGCACAGCACGGCTGTCACCACCGAAGTCAGAAGCACCCCAGGTCACCACGGATCCATCTGCAAGGATGGCTGCAAAAGCAAAGGAACTGGCTTGCATCTGCTGCACATTATTCAGTCGATCTTGCGGTGCGCTGCCACCGCAGAAGCAGTGCCCCAGGTCACCACGGATCCATCTGCAAGGATGGCTGCAAAAGCGCACATAACAGCCTGAATGTGCCGCACATTCTTCAGTTGACCTTGCACCGCACTGCTGCCGCCACCACAGGCAGCATTGCCCCACGTCACCACAGATCCATTGCCAAGGACGACAGCAAATGCAGCAGCATGAAGTGCTCTAGTAGCACATATTATGATGGGCGTTATTTGCAAGCTTAGGAAATCTTCATTTCGCAGCTCACAGTCTCCGATTGTTTTTGCGTCATCCAACACAGATCCGCTGGAGTGGACAAGTCTGGCCTGTCTAACTGAGAGCGCCCTCTGCGCACGTCGATTGAATACCCCAACTTCAATATCCAGTCCAGTTTCAATCTGGACTGTCCTTCCGCTCAGCAGGCCGACATGGAGTGTGATCGTCGACATGATGCTAACTTGGACCTGCCCTGGCACTTTGAGTAGCCCCAGGTGTAGCAAACAAAGGATCAAAGACTTTAAGTTTGTACGCTTAATGTTTGGAAACCCTAGCCAACTACCCTTGTTAAGGGCCACATTCCATGGTTCAGGGGCCCAAACCCAAGGGTACAAACCCTAAGGGTACAAAGGAAAGCTCCCTGAGAGGACAGCTTTCGGGGCATTGACAGGACTTGGATTAAGGGAATAGCTTGGATATTGCCCCCACCCACTAACAGCTGGATAATAATAATCATATAATTATATATCGCCCTTAATAGGACCCCTAATATAGACTGTTACTGGGTGGGGGCAGTACCCAAGGAATAGCCGAGGAAGGAATGCTTGCTGCCAAGGGCCCTTTGTAGCCCACGTGTTTTTAAATGGAAGGTCTTAGCCCTAGATCAAAAAAGTGCAAAGAAGACCTGAGCCTGAACCCTTTAAATGGTGCTTGGAGGTTCAGGGGAGTTCTGAGCCTGTTTTTAACCGTACATGTTAGAAGCACCTTGACAAGAACCTAAGTCCTGAGCCGCAAACTGTTTCTCTTAAACTCAAACTCATGGGTTTAGGGTTGAGGGACCCTAGACCCTAAACTCTAAACCTTAAATCGTTCTGCTACCATCCTCTCTCATCTTAAAAGCCCTGTCACAACCGACCCCACACTATTCTCCCTCGGGATCCCTCTAAACCCCTATCCTATCGAACACATGTCTGTATGAGGTATAGTGCTTCAAGAATACCCATACATCTGCTTGCGTGGTTTTGATAACTACCACAGAAAATGAGCGGGATCGTGAACCCGAAGCCTACACCACTTCGTCAATCTCAAGCCCAAGCCCTAAATCCAGCAACACCGGGCCATTAAACCCTCAACGCCAACAGCTCAGGCAATATCCCTCGAAAACTGCCAAAATTAAAAAAAAAAAACAATCCTTGAGTTTTGTAATTTGCCTACCTAAATTAAAGCCTCTAAGCCAAAACAAACCCTTCGCGCCCTGTATCTCTGTATATCGCTAAAGCCACTGTAAGCACCAGTAAGTTTATTAGCGTAAGCCCATACTGCCTAGGGTTTAGAACTGGTAGTTACCCTAAATTGGGAACCGAATATAGACCACAATATACTGTCCTTATTCTGGGACCCCAAAAAGCCTTAAAACCACAAGAACCCTGAAAACCCTAGGAACGCTAAACCCTCCCTAAAAACCATTACAAACCCTTAGAACCCTAAAAAACCCAAGAACCCTAAAAACCCTGAGAACCTGAAAAAACCCAAGAACCCTAAAAACCTGAGAGCCCGAAAGCCTAAAACCCAATAAGAACCCTAAAAGCACCACAAGCCCTAAGAACCCTAAAAACCCTGACAACCCGAAAAACCATACGAACCCTAAGCACCCTTAAAGTCCTACAAACCCTAAGAACACTAAGGACACTAAAACCCTAAAACACCCAGACCCTAAACCCTAAAAACCCGTAAAGCCCATAAATCCTTAAACCCTCAAACGCCTAAACCAAAAACCCTAAACCCCAAATAAGAACACTAAAAACACCTAAACACTCGAATCCCAGCCACCAGCCTCGAAGTTAACCGCGCTTTCCTCCCGGCAAGCAGCACTCGGCCTCCCAAGGGTTTAGAGGTTTAGGGTTTAGGTGTGCAACTCTGGCAGGGTCCCTTTAAGGGGGCTGAAGGTCCTTTTCTCCAATCTGAAGACAGAATCTATTTAGGGTAGTTTAGGGCTTAGGATATAGAGTTTAGGGTTTAGGGTTAGGGTTTACATGGGTTTACGGAGATGTGAGGTATATGCCGGGACATACATATGCCAGGGAGACGTAAAGATGTCTGGGGACATATAGGGTGTCAGGCGTACAGCCTTGTTGGATTCAACAAGGACAACAATCTTTGTAGGGGCCGAGTTCCTGACATGCACCACAAGGAACGAAATTCTGTTGAACATACCTCACAAATTGGCACGAAAACTTTGAAAACCTAATCCTGATACCTGGACCCCTAAACTCTTCATCCGAAAAAAATGCATGGAATGCCTAGGTAGAATCTCAGCAATGTCTGAGCGTTATACAGCCCATAAATCAACCCTATACATCCCTATACATATAGGAGCTTAAACTACGTAACCCCTACACAACGAAACCTCGTCATCATGTTACCGAACGCCAGTGCCTAAGCCCCAGCACTTTTTGCAAAAACATTCACACGCAACTCCATAGCCCTAAATCTTTCTCCTAAGCGCCTGCTTTCGACGGGCAGCGAAGTCGTCGCTAAGTTGGAGGCCGGAAAGGGATCTTCTTGTGAGATCGAACGCCTAGGTCCAGGATGTCTAGCCTTTAAAATTTCAGGTCTAGACTGAGCTGAGGGTCTTAGATTTAGGGGGTTTAAGGTTTAGGGTTTAGATTGCGCATGGTGTAGGGTTTGGGGTATGGGGTTTAGGCTGCATTTGGGCTTGTTAGAGTGTAGGATCACGACTAATTTGCTCCAAGAAAAACGACTCTATGACTATCACGTGACTGCGGAAGGGTCGTGAACATGAGAAGCCCGGATATAATGTCCTGAAAGAAGCATGAGGCATTGCAGGTTTGGGTTTTGCATGCATGTGTTCTATCGGATGGGCGCTGTTGGAGAAGGAACAGCAAACCATGATCAACACAAAATTAAAATTCGCGTCTAGGTTACAAGCCCAGATAAGCCAGGTTCTGAACATCCTTGATCCCACCAGCAACTTACGACAACCTTGAACCTTCACACTACAACCCTTGCATCTGAAGCCTATTAAACCACGCAACCCACACCCTGAAACACCCAGCCCTAGACATTGATTGAACCCATACATGTTACGCCGGGTTCATAACATTCGAACCACGTGAAAACGGAATACATCTTAAAATCTGAAGAAGGCCGCCGCCTCGAACTAAACTCCGAACCCCAAAGCTTTGCGAACCCCAAGCCCAAAACCCTGAGCCCTCGAACCCCAGTGTGACAGCTTGAGCACTTTGAGCTTGAGAGTAAGGATCTCTCAATAAGGGAGGCAGCGGCCGCCACCACCGGCCCCAAAAGCGAGCCCTTCAGTTCCCTAAACCCTGAAAACTAAGCCCTGGTCGCTGCCAGCTGGGGCTCAAGCTCTGTGGCCTGCGCCAGGCTCCACATGAGCTATAGTCTAAACTCCTAATCCCCTTACCTTAATAACCCCCCTATAAGATTCCCCTGTATATTACCCATATAACGCCCCTCGACGGAGTTTAGCCTATAGCTCAAATGGGGATAAGGGGATTGGGAGCTTTTCCAAGCAGGGGGTCGATGCGGACCCTCTGGATATGTATAAGGACTAGGGGGTGCAGGAGGGTTATGTAGGGAATATGCGGCTTCTATAGGGAATTACATTGAGGAACTCAAGAATTCCGGGTTGAGAAATTTGAGGCTTAAAGATTTGGTCTAAGGATGTAGGGCTTGTAGGGATTTAAGGCAACCATAATGCAAGGAATATGTTGGGGAGTACAGGGATATAAAGGGGGGGTATGTAAGTTTGAAGAAGCTATGTGACGGGCCCGATTGCATTGCACAACGAATGCATGCGGGCGGGTTTGGTAGTGTCCGGCTTCTTCACTTTCCAGAGAATCCTAAACCCTAAACTGAGTGAGCCCGGGGCCGTCGAGCAGGGCGAATGCGCCGAAGCCGGCAAACGAGACAGCTCTGGCGCCCAAAGCCCTCCGGTGATCCCACAGACAGCTGTGGGCTGCACGGTAGGCCCGCTGGCGAGTGCACCGTCAGTCGCCCGCTCATCCCCTCCCTAGCCTTTCAGCGCCTCTGAAGGCCTCTCCCAGAAGCCTCCCAAGGCCTCCCAACGCCTCTCAGCCCCTAGCCTCCGGCCAGAAGCTCCTACAATTCAGACCTTTTCTTTCAGGGCACCCAACTCAATGACCTCCTACAGCCTCCCAGACTGGCAGGTGCAAGTGATTCAAGGGTTGATTAGAAGAAACCTCGGGCCAGATCAAATCTAAACCCTGAACCCTGCATGAACAGGCCTCCATGGCTCAAGCCTTGACGACCTTCAGCCTGGTTCAAGGCTCCAAGGCCTCCAGGCAAGGCTCAGGCACAAGAAGTTTCGAGCCAGACCCAGCCCAAACCTTGCACGCACCTGCTCTAGATAGGTCCACTTGTTCAAGATTGGAGGCATCCTGCCAGGGTGCCATCTCAAGGCCCGAAGGCCTCCAGGCAAGGCTCAATCAGCGGGGGTGGTCTCCTGCAGGTCAGGGTGCGGGCCTGGGTGTTCCAGCGCCAGCGCAACCCCTCACTGAAACACCCCTAAACCCGAAACCCTAAACCCTAAGCCCTAAACCCTGGAGCAGATGTCTTTGCACGTTTTCTGGTCAGGCCAACCCTAGACCCTACGCTGTGTGGCCTTTTGTTTTCTTTTCCGCAGGGTTTAGGGATTAGGGTTTAGGGTCCTGGGATTAAACTCCGCAAAGCTCCCAAAAGGGCCCCAGGGGGCTAAGGGTCCACAACGCAGAACCATGTGGAAAAGAAGCTGAAAACATAGATGGAATCTGGGCTTTATACAAGGGTTCAGCGAGGCTGCATGCGAGGAAGTAAACAGGTGGAATAGGGCTGTGGGGTATACATATATGACAAAACATCTATCGGGATTACACAGCAATACTATGGGTCACTGTCCAGGCTACCGCATGAGCCCTGAATGGCCTTCGGCCTTCGCCGAAACCTGGACGAGAAATTCCCAATCTTGACCTTAAGCTGTTCAGCCCCTGGCACTCAAAACTGAAAACAAGTTCCCAGGAAAGGGTGATATAATCAAATCACTCAAAAAGTTTAAGGAAATTCGAAAAATCCATTAACAGCAAAGCCAATAAACCCTAAACCCTAAACCCCTAAACCCTACACCCCAAACCCCAAACCCTAAACCCCTAGCCACAAAACCTTTGCAAACGCCTCTGTGACGATTCCGGAGCCCGACGAGTCGGGGGCCGCTGTGGGAGCTGACACCTGATAGGCAAAACTTGCTTAGGGTTTAGGGTTTGGCGGTTTAGGGTTTAGGGTTTAGGGATATATGTCTGGTTGTAGAGGTTTTAGGGTTTAGGGTCCTATGCTATAGGGTTTTCTGTCTACGTTTAGGTGGGATTACCCCACGAATGAAGAGTCAAGTAAACGTGGAAAATCAAGTGGAGACTAGGGTTCATATGTAGCGTATATCACTTTGAACTATTGAGCTGGGAATGAAGGAATGGGATAATGGACACTCTGTTATAGCGGAAATTCAAACTGAAAAGACACTTAAACATGAAATGGGAATCGGGGTTATACATCGATAGGTAGGAGAACGGAGAATATCGAAACCACCATTTCATTGAGATAAAGGGGGTTCATGATAAGCAAGAGTGCCACATTGCACTTCAACATAGTTTAGGGATTGAGGTGGTTTAGCATGGCTTCGGGTTTAAGGCCTGGAGTAGTTCAGGGTTGTTGGCATTTTCGGGTTTTCGCTAGTTTGGTGTTTAGCGTAGTTCAGGGTCTTCTTGTCGGAAGGGTTTAGGGCTTGGGCTTCAGGGAACGTGCCAGAGAGGTATTACACTAACCCAAGCTTACATGAAACCTCCAAAAGGGCCCTATAAAGACCACAGTCTTTCAAAGAAAGGTTAGGGTTCTGTGTTAGTTTGGGGGAGGGTAGGTTGAGGCTTGCATGCGCTCCCTGGGACTCGCTATATGGTTCAACAAAGCTTCGCGTCTGGGTTGAAGGCCGCTTCCATGTGGTCGAAGCCATTATCCCAGCAAACTTCAAAACACCTAGCATGCCCCCAAAATAAGCAATCAATGTGCGTTTGTTGAAGCCTGTCCCCTAACTCTCAACCCTATGCCCTGAACCCAAGGTCGCTCTTTGGCTCCCATCCCCCAAGTAACAAGCACTCCAGTATACTCTTTTTATGACAGTTTGATGGGAGCGGGGTTCACCTACAACTCTCTCAATGCTGAGCCCTTAAGTTTGGCTTTGAAACCCCGAACGCCGAGAAGTCTGTGATGACTACACCCTAAAGACCTCCAATCTACAAACCCAACGATCGTGTAATGAACACAGCCCAAAACCCCTCAAACACAAAGATCCCTAAACCCTAAACCCCAAAAACCACTGAAGAAAACATGACTGCACCCTAAGACCCTCTAAGTTCCATTGCCTATCTCCACATATCACGAAGTTTATCCTGCTACATCCTTGTACAACCCAATGTACATGTATATATATGTGTGGTATACATATATATATATACATATATGTATACAAATATGTAGATCCTGTCGCTTTTAGACGTCTACACACCCTTGTAGATCCCCCAATAAGGTCAAGGGATTCTGTGATTTGCCTCCTCTTCGGACCCAACATGTAGGGGCTTCAGCTGGCGCATCCAGGCCTTGGGAAAGAGCCAAGAATCATGGAGAGCTAGGGTTTAGGGTTAGAGTGCTAGGGCACCCTACGCTGTACGGAAGAAACCCTACGCCTCCATGATCTAGAGCTTCAGGTCGTGGGGTTTTCGCTGAGGGTTCCTGCGGTTGGGTTTACAGGCTTCGGTTGCCAGCACGCTTGAAATTTGGGGTAACTACAATGTCCACTTTATTTGAGCAAACCCTTTGTGGCGAATTTCTCAAGGTGTAGCATCTTGTCTGGGGGGCCTCCATATATGTATACATGATCCGGTGCTGCTCTTGAAAAACACCCGGCATCGAAATCCCCACGCAAGCCGACCGCTTTGAATCTCTTGGCTGTTCACCACGTGGCCCTTAGGACCCCTACTAAGGATTAACCCTTAGGTACCTATAGTAGGAATCATAAGGGAATCCCAAAGGGTTAAGGGTCTAAGTTGGGTAGTGCCCCCCCTTCAGTAACAGTTGGATAATACATATAGTATGGTTATATAAGTTATATATAGCCCTTAGTAGGACCCCTAATATAGACTGTTACTAAACTCATTATAACCCCTATAATCCCCTATATAATCCCAGTTTCCATTTCATTTTCCATTTTCTTTTCCATTTGATTCTCCATTATTAAGGGGGATACTAAGACTGTTACGGGGAGGGGGGCAGTACCCAAGGTCTAAGGTCCAAACTACGTCCCAAGGAGGTCACAAGTGGGGCCTTACTGTGGCTCAAGGGGAGTGGTCGTGGTAGGGTTTAGGGTATAGGGTGTAGGGTTTAGGGTTTAGGGTTAGAGGGACTGGGAAGCATCTAAACGCAAGCATTTAAATATTGAGGTAGGGGTTCTTATTGTAAAGAAGTTAAATGCCTATAGTTACATGCTTCCTAGGGTTCCTGAACTCCTCTTAAAGCATCAGCAAGTATTAGCTAGCCATGTTGCCGAACGAATTGCAGCGATCACGCGATTTATCAACATGACCATTCAGACCGTCCCTTCTCCTCAACAAATTTACGGTCTTTTTTTGAAAAATGGATCCCCTAAAAGTCTTGAAAACCTTGGGTTCTCCCCCCCAAAAAAGTCCTGATTTTGTTGGAAGCCCGTATCTTCAACCATCGAAATGACCTCCAAGTATCGTTGCGCCGCGTATTCACCCTGAAAAGGACCGTGTGGCCCTCAGCTCAGCTACTGATGCCCTTTTCCAGTCCTTGGCAGAAACATTTATGGAAAGCGTTAAACCCCTAACCGCCATTACGGAACACATCCCCTGGACCCCAAGAAGCCAAAATCACTACCAGTATCATTCCTGGATAATCTGTATGCAGTTATGCTAAAGACTACCTAAGAGGACCTACATAATATGGAGGTCTATTTGAGGTAAACTATACGATAACGGTATAAAGAATCTAGAGCAATCAGCAATCATAATGGCAATCTTTTCGATAAAATATATAAGCCCTCAAACCTCACCCCGAAATAGTTGCTTCTTTTCAGCTCCAGTCTTAGTACCCCCCCTATAACACCTAAACAACCCCTAAACCCCAAACCCCAAACCTGAAACCCTTAGCCCTAAACCGGCCTAAACCCTAAACCCTAAACCTTCAGTACTGCCCCCCCTCAGTAACAGTTGGATAACAATTCTACTATGGCTATATATAGCCCTTAATGGGACCCTAATATAGACTGTTACTGGGTGGGGCAGTACCTAACCTAAACCCTAAACCATAAACC
>CAJNIZ010003974.1:5121-20597 GCA_905231905.1 Symbiodinium pilosum
GACTTTCTTTCGTCTTTTTTTGCTGTGCACATAAAAGACTCCGCCTACCGTGTGAGCCATGGATTCGGTTGAGAAAGGGGCTAGGGAACTGATCACTCCACTAGTTCCTAGTGCTCAGCCTGCTGGTTCACACCAGCAGTTCGCATATGGATCCTTATAATTTTCACCATTTTGGGAACAGTGCTTAAGGCCAAAGCTCATATAGGAGTTTCTCGACATGGGGCGAACTTAGGGGCGCCAGGACAACATATGCATGTATACATGGGGCTAGACGAATTCAGGAATACAGCCCTTTAAGACACTGAACTTGGGAACGAAAGGTGCCGAAATCGACTGACCCTGCAACTCCCCATGTATCCCTAGGGTTCCGAAGGGCCCACCCAACTTTGAGAAGCCCTCACCCAAATCCAGTAAAGCCCTAAACCCCTAAACCCTAAGCCCTTAAACCCTGAACCCTGAACCCCTAAACCCTACACCCTAAATCCAAAGCCCTAAACCCTAAACCCTAAACCCTGAACCCTAAACCCTAAACCCAAAAGCCTCGACAGGCAGCTGTGGACTCTGCGGTGGTAACTGCTGCAGGCGCCTGGGTCAGGTAACCACTGTTGCGTGTAGGGCTTAGGGTTTAGAGTATAGGGTTTGGGGTTTAGGGTTTAGAGTTTGGGGGTTTAAGGTTTGGGGTTTCGGGTTTAGGAGCGTTACTGTGACAAGAAAACTCATTATTCGCTATGTACCCATAATATGATAGCTCAAATTACGTTCCTTCACAGCAACCCAGTGCAATGCTTCTTGTTTTTTTTGGGGTTTGGGCATGCTCATGGGGGGCTTACGTTTCAGAATTGTCCATAAGATTTCTACACAAACCCCAGCGCAAGCTCAATTTAGACTGTTTCCTAAACCCTCTACTTAGACGGCCTCCTACACCTCAAATCCTTACACGCTAAATCCTAAACTCTAACTCTTGAACCCTAAATCCTAAATTTGAAATAGAAATTGCCTAAATCCTACATCCTGAACCCCCCTGAATCCTGAATCCTGCACCCTAAATCCCAAACCCTTAATCCCTAACCCTAAATCATAAATCCTAAACCTGAAATCCGGCAGGCCTGTCCGATCCAATTCCTCGAGAAGCCGGGGCCTCTGGTAGTGGATAGAGCCTGGGTTTCAGAGTGTTAGGTTGAGGAGCTTAGGATTTAGGATTTGGGGTTTAGGGTTTAGGATTCAGGGTTTAGGGCCTGGATGTCAGAGCGGATTTTTACGGCTTAGGATTCTTTATGGTTTAGGGTTTAGGGCCAGGATTATAGGGATTTAATAGAGTTTAGGGATTAGGATATAGGGAGTAGGGCTGAGAGTCAGGGATGCTGGGTTCAGGGCTTGCAGAATAGGGTGTAGAGTTTAGAGGTTAGGGTTTTGCATGGTTTTGCGTTTGGTGGTTCCTCAGAATAAAGATACCATTCGGGACCCGTGGCAGGTGGGAATGATAAGGTGATTATACCGGCCCGGTTTAAGGACAGATGGGATCCCTAAACCCTAAACCCTGAACCCTATTCTGAGCAACTCCGGTGCGACGATCTGTGAGTCTTCCCTAAGTTCTCTGTTTTTTTTTTCAGGGTTCCGAGAATCCACCCTAAACCATATGTACAAACTTCAAAACTCCTTAAAGGGGGGGTTTATAAGGAATTATATAGGGGACTACTATAGGGGTTATTAAGGGGGATACTAGGAGTTTAGACTATAGCTCAAAGGTACCCTCAGGGGTGTGGCGCACTTGTTTGGGGGTGGAAAAGATGTGGGCTAGGGTTTTGCTGTTGCTTGCGATCCTTTCACCCCATCAACCCTTGGAAGTTACAATCTTGAACTTAGCTGGGACTCCCCTACCATACCTTTAGGGTTTAGAGTTTAGGTGGGATTTCGGATTAGCTTATCCACGCCTCATGTAGGTACTATAGAAGCCTGAGTACTTACCAAGATGGCAGTCGTAGATTCCTTGTATATCTAGGGTATAGGATACCTCAAACTGAATCAAGATGATAGTTGTATGTCTCAGACCGTTGAATTACCCAAAACAAATCTTTACCGACATACTATATTTCATATGGGTGGTTCATGGGGTTGCCATGCTGAGGATTCCCCTATATCAGGGTCGGTATTTTCTGGGCCCGTGTCTACGGAAACCGCCATATGACTTCAAAGGGTTGCTCACATCTTAGTACATGGGGATGGTTTAGGAAGTCGTTGAATTTCTTGGATATTTGTTTTTTGCGAGGCCTATTCTCGCTTCATTAGGGAAACCGATTTTTGCTGGGATCTGCAGCAGGCCCGCTTCCGCTTTGGTTGCCCCTAAACCCTAAATCCTAAACCCTAAACCCTAAACCCTAAACCCTAAATCCTAAACCAGGGTTATCCCAAAAGGCGCCTCTTAGGATCCTCTAGGTTTCCGAAAATTTCCAGCAGAAGGTTCCCTAACCCAAAGGGTTCAAGTAGTCCACAATTGGATATTGGGAGTTTGGGTAGTAACAAATTTAGTAGAGCCTTGGAGGGAGAACCTGATTTTTCTGAAGGTTTCTGAGGGTTTAAGGGGATTAGGGTCTCCAACTATTCCGCCCGGGCGCCAACTCCTGCATGGGAAGGTCAGCACCCAAGACAATGCCTCCACAGCTGTCGAGGATACCCCGCCGGTTGAAGTACTTCCTGAAGCAAGTACAAGGGGGCTAGAGTCCAAGCACTTAATGAGTCTTTTGAGAGCTCTTACTGTTTTGTTGTAAGCTGCTAGCGTTCAATGTTCCTCAGAGTTTCAAGCTTCACGCAGCCTTTTTGTGTGGTCATGTCACCAATCATTTGTCAGGATGTAGTCCTAAACTGGAAGGCATCAAAGCCCCAAGGTCTACGGTTTAGGCGACCCTGAGCAGATCGTACTGTGTCGCCCAGTACTGTAGTACTGTCCGTGCTTGGAGGTTCGTATAATTATAACCTACTTGTACCGTACTTTCAGTCTAGCTAGAGGCCCTATCGGTCCCCCCAACATGGTAACAATTGGGCTATAAGTACAGTTATCTTTGAGCTATAATACCCTAACCTGGGGCTTGAAGTCTGTAAGTTATGCTTGCTGTGGGCCCCAAAGTGTACGAACAGAACAAACCCTAGACCCTAAGCCCTTTATTTGGAGCCCTAGGGTAAACCTTGAAGTGACAATTCTAGTCCGTAAACCCTACTTGAAGGCCCATGGGGCTTAGTATCTACTTATAACTGGGACTATAACCCCACTTATAATTGGGGTAACCCCTTTAAACCGATTTAGGGTGATTATAAGTAGGGTTATAGGCCCAGTTATACGTAGTTACTAAGTCCCATGGGCCTCCAAGTAAACCCAGCACCAAGTAGTAATCCTAGTGGCAGAGGACACCCCCGATTCGCGGGCAACGTCTAAGCGCGTGGACCTCGACACGGGCAGGGTTTAGGTCTTTTTAAGGTTTTGGGTGTAGTTTGGGGTTTAGGCTTTAGGGCTTAGGGATTTACACCCTCCCATCCCTTCACCCCAGTACTGGTCCTTGGGGTTTATAGTCCTTTCCCTTCACCATGATAAAGTTGATGGAAAAACTCCTACCTGACTCCATAAAAACACAGGAATCATGGAAATTACTGTAGGTATTTAGGGTCATACAAGACCTCATCAAGAACATTAAGCACCTCCGCTTAGGTTAAAGATTGGTTCCTTATGGGTAAGAGGCCTTGTATATCGCGACGAGATTTTGTGATATTACCTTGGGGGGTTGGGGGTGCGGTAGCAGAAGCTGTCAATGAGGTTAGGATATGTGTTTCGCGGTTGCCAGGCGACCCCAACACCCTAACTAAGAACCCTCTATGTATGAGTCGTGTGACAGTCGTATGGTACCCGTTTTGGGGATGAGTGTCCAAGTCACCATAAACCCTAAACCTTGGATGCAGAGATTCAGACTCCCACTCATTGCGGCAGCATGTGACCTGTCATATTTCAGGGGGACGACAGGGTTGAAGCCAGGTTGTTTAGGGATCAAACTTCCCGCCATAGCTTCAGCTTCTTGATGCATAGTAGGAATGGGGGAGCGGCTTGTAAGGATTGTTCTAGGGGATTACATGGAAGATGATATATGGACGTCTTACATTATTATTTACCAGACAGCAGGTGGGAAGCCCATTCAGCTAGAGAGACTGAGGCAGCGTGCCTTACCGTCCGGAAGCTGTGGTGAGGCCCACTCCTGCATGCTGGGGTTTAGGGTTGAGGCCTTAGGGTTTACGCCCACAGTTGGGGTGTGCAGGAGGTTTTAGCAGGAGGTTGTGGGGTTCAGTTCAAGACATGTAAGTTTATCGAAATGATCCTATGGCAATTCTTAAGCGAACGCTACAATCTCGTGAAAATCCCTATATATCCCCGGGGTCCCGTAAACCCTAGACCCCAAACCCTAGGGTATTCTTGTTTTGAGAAGCCCGGGTTTTTACCCTAAACCCTAAACCCTAGACCGTTAAGGGCTTGAAATTGTGGCCTGTCCAAGCCCAAATATCCAGCTGTGTGGCATCAAGTTTAGTTTTGAGTCAGCCTGTTTTTGGGACTTCAGGGCTTATATAGGGTTCAGGGCTTTAAGCCCACTTGCAAGGGATTTGTGAGTAAACTCAAACTTGTCCCTAAACCCTTTACCCTAAACCCTAAAACCCGAAAACCCTAAGCCCCTAAACCTCTAAACCCCAAGCCCAAACTTGTTGTATTCTCCTATGAGGCACAACCGGACTCCCAGCCACCGCAGGACTGCCACATGGTCGCAGCCCCAGCTGCCGGGGCTTAGTGTTTTGGCTTTAGGGTTTAAGGTTTAGGGTTTATGGGTTTAGGGGTTTAGGGTTTAGGGTTTAGGGTTTCGAGGCTTAGGGTTAAGGGGTATAGGTTGGGTCAATCCCCCACCCAGTGATTGGTACCATGGGGGAATATTGTAGGTTTATGAAGGCATTATGAACTCCAAATTTAGAGGCCATCACTGTAGGGGGATTGACCTAAGGTCTAAGGTTTGGGATTTGTGGGTTTAGGGTTGAACCCTAAACCCTAAGCCCTAAACACTAAATCCTAAACCCTAAACCCTAAACCTTAAAGCCCAAACCCTAAACCCTAAGCCTTAATCCCTAAACTGGGGCTTAGGGCTTAGAATCTAAGGGATCCAGGTTTGAAGTTTAGGGTGACGGGTCGATGGTTTGATGGGTTAAGGATTTAGGGGCGAAGCTGGCCAATGGCTTGGAGGGTTTAGGGAACAACCGGGTTTAGGGGTTTAGGGATTTAGGATCTAGGGATTTAGGGTTTAGGGTTTAGGTTGGGTACTGCCCCCCTCAGTAGCAGTTGGAAAATAATTCTAATATAGTTATATATATATATAGCCCTTAATAGGACCCCTAATAAAGACAGTTGCTGGGGGGGGCGCAGTACCCAACCTTTGATATTCATCTCAGCTACCGTTTTTTGATGTTCCAATGCAGTACCTCCTCCAAAACACTTGCTCAGGGACAGGGAGCCTACTTGAACCAGGTTGCAATGAGGTCGGGTGTTTATTCCGGGTGGCAGAAGTATGTTATCTATTTCGAAGGTCCCTCAAACTGCGGTTGCAGGCTTAGGGCGCATATTCGTACAGAGGTGTGATTTCCTTTTAACAGGGCTTTGGGGTATGCTTCAGCCGCACTGCGAAAGAATCCTACGGGCAGAGCATTGATATAGTCAAGGTTTCTGCAGCATGTAGGTGGAGTAGAGACGCCAATAGATTCCAGATTCCTGTTATGGTTGCTTCTCAACCCTATAATATCCCTATACTGGCCCTATGTAACCCCTATATCCCCCTTTAAAGGACATGGAAACAACTATTTAGTATATTGGGGTTCTTCTCCAGAAGTGCCGCTGCAGCTGAAGCTCCTGAACTGGCCTGAAGCCCCACAACAAACAGATTCAACCCAAGGTCTTAAGCCATACCCTTTAACCTTAGACCCTCAAACCCTAAACCCTCATCCCCCCCAAACCCCCTACGTACATGATATTGTGAGTTCTAGTTCTAGGCCCTCTTCCCCAAACTAGCATGGAACCCCATAGAGTCCCCCTTTCACTGCAGTCCATTTAGGCTTCTGGGGCCATGCTTTAGCCTCCCTAAAAAGGGGTACCCCAATATAGACCACCAACGCGCTAAAATCCTTGTTCTAGGGACCCCCGAAAAGGCAGCCCTAATTCTGGCAAATATACGCCCATTTAAAGGTACCCCTGATTCTGGGAAACCCTCAGGTCATTTTGAGAGGGTAAGTGCAATCCAGGCCTGACATAAAGCAGCATTTGCAAGGAGGATCCTTACTTGGAGGGTCATGGGGATTTAGTAAGCACGTTAAATCATAAGTGGGTAGCTGGGGTTATTGTATGGCTTCTAGGAGCTATAAGTATACTTGCTAAGTACCCTTGACCCTCTAGGTAGCTTGCCCAAACAAGCAGAGGGATAATCTTTATCTTACTTGGTGCCCAACACCTGAGCCCTAAAGCCGGAACCCTGAAGATTGTCCCAGAGCACCTCATTTTTCTGGGCGTCCTAAACCATAAACCCTCAAATCCTCAGCTTCTTGGGCTAAGGATGCGACCGCAGCCGGCGGATGATCGAGGCTCTGAAGTTTTGGGGCTCAGTTTTTTAGGAATGGGTCTTGGAGGAGAAGACATGTTTTGTAGTGAGGGCTACAAGGGAACTTATTTCCGGGCTTCTGCGGAAAGCTTTGGGGTTTGAGTCTTTATGATATTTATGTATATATATGTATATATATGCATGTATACACACAGATGTATGGAATCGTAGGCTTCCGGGTATGGGAAACCTTTTAGCTGCCCTCAAAAATTCCCCTCCAACATTTTAGGTGAGGCACCGCTCAGTAACAGGTAGGGCACCCACCAACTAATAGTGTTATTCAACTAGCAGAAATATACAGGGACCTCAATATAGCTACCACTACCTTTCGTGGTCACTACTACATGCTTGTAGTGCGTGGGGGCCTAGCGTCAGGTAGCATCTTTCAGACTGAGACCTTCCATGCCCCAGCAAGTTTTTGTATTCCCTCTGGACCCTTCAGAAAGCCTGATTTGGTTTAGGGTTTAGGGTTTTGAGGAACCCGAAGGTGTAGAATTTCAAGAAAAATAGTCATCTCTAGAACCCCGATCCGAAACGAAAATCCCCAAACCCAAATCCCAAACCCTAATTCCCCCAAACCCGTAGGTACCAAAACCACCATGAATCTCGAAGCCCTCAGAATCCTACGCCCTAAGCCCCAAACCCTAAACTCTAAACCCTAAATAGTAGGTTCCATTTTATTTTCCAGTATCCCCATATGACCCCTAATGGAGCCCAATATAAGCCCAATGTAACCCTAACCTAAATAGTAGTAGTTTCCATTTCATTTTCCGTTATCCCCATATGACCCCTATGTGACCCCAATATAACTCTAAGCATGTAACCCTAGATGGAGCCCAATAAAATCCCAATGCAACCCTAAACCCTAAACCCTAAACCCCAATGTAACCCTAACCATGTAACCCTAGATCCGTTTACGACTTTCGGGCCGAGAGGTGACGAGGATCGCCATGGCCGGGAGCGGCGGCCCTTGCTTCGAAACCCCAGGTTTCCCTAAAGGGTTTAGGGTATATAGGGGATATATAGTGGTTATATAAGGGTTAGATTGGGATAATGGAGAAGAACATGGAAACCATTATTTAAGGGTTCAGGGTGCAGGGTTTGGGTTTAGGAAGAAGAAGTAGTAGAAGTCGTCGTGGTCGTCGTCGTAGTAGCAGCAGTAGTAGTAGCAGTAGTAGTAGCAGTAGTAGTAGTAGTAGTCGTAGTCGTGGTGGTGGTGGTGGTGGTGGTCGTGGTGGTGGTAGTGGTGGTGGTGGTGGTGGTGGTGGTGGTGGTGGTGGTGGTGGTGGCAGCAGCAGTAGTCGTGGTGGTGGTAGCATTTTCGTTCCTGATATGGCTTGACCTTATAAGAGGTCCCTTCAGGGTGATTCTAGTATACGGCTACAACTATTTTATCATCATTGTCATTTTACAAGGGTGCTGCTGAGGGGGCCATGGAGGTAATACAGGCTTATACAGGGGATATAGTGCGCTCGGAGTTTGTAATGATCAGAAGAGTTGAGAGCAAAGTTGAAAAGAAGATTGAACATGAAATGAACCTACATGATTACCAATGGTGTAGTCCTAACTCCTTGTATGGTTTCGGTCTAAAGCACCTCACATTGCAATTGTGGGTGTAGTTCCCAATGTCTTACAGGCATGGTGACGGGAGGCAGGGCAGCACCGACAGCATTGCCGGGCACGATGTGGTGATTTCAGACGGGTCCGTCAAAACAGGCTATGAAGAAACTTCCCGATGAGCGTTTGTCTGTCGGGGCTCGTGGCTCGAATCGAACAACAACGCCGACTGAACAGGAAGCTGTCATGGCAGATTTGAGCCTGCAAGCCCGAATCCTGGTTCACCTGTGTAGGTGCTCCAATAGGGACAGCTTTAGCCCAAAGAAAGAGCCTCACTCTCTCTTAAGCCCTGAACCCTCAACCCGCGTTTTTTGTCACAATGCTTGGCCAGCGGCCAGAAGCGTGAGCAAATGAAATACATTCGGCTCGGATTCTCGCGGCTTGGTGTTTAGGGTTTAGGGTCTAGGGTTTGGGGAACTCTTTAAGCCAGGCCTTAAGCCCTACACCCCAACACCGGAACTCAATGCGATTTCTTGCTGATTAAAAACCACCAAATAAGCAATTGAAGTTAATTTAAGTGATGGTTCCAGGGCAGACGGATCATGCCCAAAGCCCTGGCACCCCAAATCCAAGAAGCACTTAGCAGCTGACTAATAGGAGGGCTTAGGTCCTAGGTAGCCCCAACCCTATATATTTGGACCACTAATGGAGAATTGAGTGGAAAGAAACATGGAAAATGACATGGAAACTGGATTTGTATAGGTGTTTATACAGGAATTCTATTGACCGCAACCCTCAACACATGAATCCTCTGATTCTCATATAAGCCATAGTCTAAACTCCTAGTATCCCCCTTAATAACCCCTATAGTAGTCCCCTATATAATCCCCTATATAACCCCCCTTTAAGGAGTGTAGACTATGGCTCATATGACTTTCAATAGGATCTTGACTTGGGGCGGTTGGTGTTACCAAAATCTGCTTCTTACCGAGGCTAAGCTATGCAACCTGCAGCGAACTAGCAAAGAAGCATAGGCCGGGCATAGAGGATCATGCAGGATAGGAGTTTAGGTTTTAGAGGCTTTGGGTTCAAGATTTTAGGGTTTGGGACTTTGTAAATTTGTGGTGTTAGGGGGTTTCGGTTTTGGGGGTTTAGGAGGTACTGTAGGGGAGAAAATGGCATGGTAATTGGGTTTATATGCGATTATGTAGGGTCTGTGAGTGAGGCAGCATAGAAAGCAGATGGGAGTCTTATTGTTTTAGGCAGAAGAGGACCCTACCCTGAAGGGATGTTTTGGGTAAGGTCGCGGTGGCTCTTCAGGTTGTTTGGCTACTGCAGCAGTGGTTTTGCTTTGCAGTAACTGAGACTAATGCTGTTACCAGCAGTCACGCCCATGGCTGTGACTCCGAATATTCAAGCTGTGGCAACTTCTATGGGTGAGAGCCCCCCTTAAGTGGATACAATATGGCTTTGGGTATATCACGATAAGACCCCCCAATATACCCCATATTCTGTCTACTTAAGGGGGGGGACTATATCGCAGGCTTCACCTTCGTGGCTCTTGCTGTGCCATCTTCATCACCATAGTCATCAGCAACAAAAGCGTTGTCATACAATCTCATGTGTATCTTCACATTGTCATGATAAAGAGAATCATTATCCATGTCAGAGTCACCATCATCCTCATCATCATGGTCAGCCTGAATGGGCGTCTTCCTTTAGACGCCAACATGTTAATACTCTGTTTACATTACGTGAACCTACAGGAGTGGCAGAAGCATATGTGGGCCATGGTTTTGTAAAATTCAGTTGTTGCCCACAGCAGGAGCGCATTGCATATTAGAAGCTCGACCCTCCAGCACGTCAATCTTATAGCCACAAGCCTCCAATGCCTACCGACTACTGAAATCCTACAACTTTGGCCGTTTCGGTCCTTAAAGTCTAGGCCTTCGTGGAAGTGGCTTTGCAGCATTGGGAGCCACATGTATACCATGTATGATCATAGAAGTGTATTCTGCACTGCACCATCAGTTCAAAGAGACCTCAACCTTACATCGCGTCTGGGGCCACGTGGATACAAACAGGTTCTCACATCAGACTTAAACTGGGTTGCTGTAGAGATATGATAATGACAGCCTATGATTTACTCTACAGCCATACTATGGTGACTTAAGCCCTGAACCAAGTTCCTTAACAGCAACCCAGTTAATGCCGTCCCAGTGTCTGGGCTATGTTTAGTCGTATCCAGCTTTCACCATGTGGTGGTTTCCAAGATTGAGGGCCCTCTGCAGGGGTATAGCTTGGGGACCCCATTTCTGGAAACTACCATTTCCGCCCAAACTCGGGCTCTTACAGTATGATCATCTTCAGAGGGATCCTTAATTGAGGGTTTAGGGTTTAGGCTTTGGGCTACGTTGCTTTTGGAGTTCCTCAAGAAGGGTTTACCGTCTCAAGACAAATTCACAGGACCCTCAACGTAACCCCCTGAAGCCTCCGTATCACTAACTCCTGCCCGACTTGAATCCTGGATGCTTGGAGGCTGACCGTGGTGCAGGTAAGAGCGGCGCTAGAGGTGCGAACCCCAACACCTTCTGGGTCCAACCCTAAACCCTAGTCTGCCTTGGAGGCCATAGGATTCTGGGACTTTTCTGCAATCGCAGGGATAAGACGCAAGTTTCAAACTCCATGAACTCCATCTCCATGGCCACCTGATCCTCAGCTACCTGAAGCCTTTCCTAGACAAGGGCAGTTCAAGGCAAGACGCGGTTTAAGAGCATATGAGCTATAGTCTAAACTTCTTCAAGTGGTTATATAAGGGATTTTACAAAGGATTACCATAGGGGTTAAAAAGGCGGGTACTGGGAGTTGAGACTATAGCTCATATAGGTGTTACGGGTTGTGGGTTTCACTGCATGAGGTTTTGGTCTAGGGGCGTAGCAAACAACCAAGTTGTCCGGCGCCCCGTGGTTGTTTGGCTATGCTAGGGTGTAGGGTTTAGGGTTCGCTCTGAAACATGAAGTGCCTGTCCTTACCGCAGAAAGCGTGAGTTTTCAATCAGAGGGTGTATTTGATACTAGTGTAGGTTCTTGAGTAATAGACCGCCTCCCTTTAATAGCGATTAGAATAGGGATGCTAACATTAAGGTTCCTTAAAGGCGGGGGTTTATTAATCACGGGTCTAAATTAGGGCAGTAAAGAAGTAGACATAGCTGAAGTCCTGTCCTGGGACACATATGAGGAACTCCTCGTATCCGATTGGAGAGGTTAGTGCTTGCTGTTCACCCTGGCCGGGAAGCCCTAAGAGCTGACCCTAAGCCCTAAACACTACACCCTTAGCCCTACGCCCTAAACTGGTGAGAGCGCCGTTGACCATATACATGGGCGCTCGAGCCTCTTGGGACAGGCTTCCGGCCTGGCACCATATCGAAGTCCCCGGACAATCTCTCTGGGAGCTATAGAGCATAGCTCTTATAATTAGGAGTCCCCAGCCCATTTTCCTGATTTGGGCGCCCTTCAGGCCTTCCCAGGGCCTTGCCAGGGCTTCCCAGGACCTCCCGGCCAAGAGGGCCTCTCACCCCAGCTCCCAGGCAGAAGGGCAGGCCTGGTTGAGAGCTTTCAAAGACCTGCAGGACCTTTGACAGCCCTTCCAGGCCTAACGGCGGCCAGGCTTTGAATTCCTAAATTTTTCAATCCTCGAGCGCCTCTGAGTCATTTCAGGAGTTTTTAAGTGCTTGCGCCTGTAAGGGCTTTGTAGGCTTGATTCGTACATAGATCCACGTGTGGAGGCCGGCCAAGGCCTTCGCTACCCCTACGCGTCGATCAAATCCTTTTCTCTGAAATTCCGAAACTTGAGAGTGCCTTCTGCGGCGGCATGACCCAAGTTGAGAGTGCTCTAGGGGGGTTTGGGGGGTAGGAACCCTAAACCCTAAGTGAACATAGTTTGGGTGGCTGGGTGGGACTACAAAGCTGCGCAAGCGCGCGATAGGGTGTGCGCCCCTAACTCTAAAGAAAAGGCGCGTCCACTGATGCACACCCTAAACCCTAAACCCCAAACCCGCAGCAACAGGGGCTCTTACTGTTTTCTATGGTCCGAACCAGGGGCTGCTAAGGTCGGCGCTCGCCTGCTTCCCGGGTCCTAGAACCGTGGGCCCGAGAAGCGGTTTGTGGGTTTGTAGGGCATGCAAATAATATGTGGGTATATAAGGAGCCTAGGATTGCTAGGCGCCCATAGTCCCAACCCTAAGCTCTAAGCCTTGAGCCCTATAGCCCTAAGCCCTAAGCCCAGACCTGGAACCCTGAACCATAAGCTGTGGATGTTTGCAAGCACTTGCCCAAAGGAGTACTTGAGCCTGGATAAGAACAAAGACGGGAGGCTGAGCCAAGTTCTGCTGCTAGCGTTTCGGGCTTTAGGGCCTGCAGGCTTTAGGTTTAGGGTTTAGGGTTCTTAGGGTTTAGGGTTAGCGTTTAGGTGTCTGGGGTTTAGAGTTTAGGGCCCGGGGTTTAGGGTTTGGGCTCTCGGGTTTCGGCTTTGGGGGTGGGTCTGCGGCCTTGATGCAGAGTTTACCCTTGTGATTTGAAATTTTTGATTTTTGGTTTGTTTTGAGATCTCTCGGTCGTTAATCCTGGACAGGCAATGTGTGTCCATATTGGTTGTGATGCGGCTTGATGTGCTTCCATGAATCTTACAGCCCTAGACCTATACCTACTGTTGATGCAGGAAATCTTGCACCACCCTAGATCCCAAACCTCCCAGGAGTTACAAGTCAATATCTTGACTGTCGGGGATCTCAAGTGGTGCAAGATGTCCTCCATCCAGCGTACTACTTCCTGGGGGCCTTTGGAGTCTAGCGAGACAGGTTCTTCTTACCTCTGGTTAGTAAGGGATGAAAGAACGGATCTTCATAGTAGTCCTACTTATAGCCCTCAATAACTTAGTAGTTTCAGTTTTTCCATGCCCTATTAACCAAAGATATGTCTTTGGTGAACTTTAAGCTGCTTCTTACGACGCCCAGGAGCCCGCGACTCCTTGCAATAGTAGCACGTGTAAGTTAAGGCAATCAATGCTGTGGTCATAGCTTAGTCGATACCTTCATAGAAGGATGTAAAGAAAAAGCGACTGAAGCAGTTCAGTCAGCATGACCAAAAACCATGAACCAGTGCTTGAGGAACAGGAGTATTTTTGGACCCTGGCACGTTGCTAGTGAATGTTTTCCTACAGCAAAGAACTACGCCACTGATTTATCCTGAACCATTTACCGCGGTCGGAAGGCATGTTGTCTTTTTGGGCCCCTCTACATGAAAAGGTGTCTCTGGTATTGACTGTACTGAAACGGGCCATTGTTTATGGTGGAGTCGAAGTACGAGTGTCTGAAGTATTTGGAAAACGGCTCCATAAAATGAAAAACAACCATGTGCGATGCCAGCAGAAGCCTGGCATGCACCTCAAAACTCTTGACACCTCCGACGTTTCCCCTCCTTCGATGCTTCCGGGCACTTGTGGCTACGATTGGTAGGCTGGATATTTTCGGTCGCTTCTTGGTTCCCAGTGTATAAAGGGACTCTACTGGGAACCCCAAACCAGGAACCCCAAGAATATAGTAGGTATATAATAGGAATATACCTACCAGGGTCCTTATATTCCATTATATACCTACTATATTCTTGGGGTTCCCTATTTGGGGTTCCCAGTAGAGTCCCTTTATTGAACATACGCCTGGGAGCCTTATCCCTTTTATCCTGACACACCAGTTCCAAGTTTTCAGGGGCACGCGCATGGTAAATGTGATTATGAACTAGTGGATGGCCCGAACCTTAGGGTCATAGGGATCGTGCTGAGGGTTCTTGTGGTTGACTGGGTTGCTGTTAAGGAACTCAAATTAAGTTACTTTATTTGGGAAACCTATTATTTGCTATATATACCCATTATGGTAACTTACTTTAAGTTCCTTAAGAGCAACCTAGTTGAAGCAGGGATCATTGGACTGTAGGAGCTGTTACAGTGATGGCGAGGAAGGTTTGGGGGACAACGGATCTAGTAGCAAGACTCAATTTCATGCTTAACGGCTCACGGGCGTAGGTGAAGAGTGTAGGTGCAAGATTGTTGCTCCCAGTTCTGTCTGGAGAGTGTAAGCGCAAACAGTAGCACCGTCGACCTCAAGCTGTCACAGGTAAGTGCACTCTCGCACACTAACATGGAAGCTCAGCACGGATCCTACGAAGATTACCTACCAGGAATTATTGGGGCAATATGGGGGTTAGGTAGGGGATATATTGGGGATATATTGGGATAATGGAAAAGAAAATGGAAACTACTATTTATCATTACCATTCTTGAAAACCCGAACATTTCAGCTTCCATGCTTGTAGGGCGGAGCTTGAAGAACCAAAGGCATGGCTTTATTGCCGCCTATGCAATTATAGTCCTCCTGAAGTAGCCCCCTATGCAATTATGGGAGGGTTTAGGGTTTAGGGTTTGTAATTTACATGCTCCTGGCCACGATATGTAATCTGCATAAAGCAGCTTGAAAGGGTTCTAGAAAGATGTTAAGCACACGATTGCCACGGTTGTGCTCGAAAGTGCAAGGGCCTGCCCCATAGAAATCAGGGCTTACTTGGAGGGTCAGGGGGACTTAGTATGTAGGTTAAAACGCCCTACAAGCTGTATCATAACCCCAAGAATCCCCATTATTAACCTACTTACTAAGTTCTCATGACCCGTTAGGGCTTAGGGTTCAGGTTTGTGGCTCGCAGTTGAGGGTTCAGGATGTAGCTTCTCAGGGTTAATGAATGAAAATCAAGAAAAGTGTAAAACGATGATAGACTAAGAGGAACAGCATGATATAAACCCTAAACCCTAAAGCCCTAACAGCATAGGTTTGAGGGTCAATGGTACGCGTTTAGGACTTCTGTTTAAGGCCTGCTTGCCCTGAAGCCTAATTCCCAAACCCCAAGCCCCTGACCCCTAAGCTCTATAAACCCTAACACCTGAGCCCAAAATCCTAAGACCCAAAACCCCAAGCTTTAAGCCCCAAACCCTAAACCCTAAACCTTAAACCTTCAACCCCAAACGCTGAACGTAAAGCCCCACACTCCTTAAACCCTAAACCCTAAAACCTTAACCTTAAACCCTAAACCCTAAACCCTAAAACCTTAACCTTAAACCCTAAACCCTAAACCCTAAACCTTCAACCCTTCAACCCTAAACCCTAAACAATAAACCCTAAACCCCTAAACCCTAAACCCTAAATCTTAAACCCTC
>CAJNIZ010003975.1:7567-22417 GCA_905231905.1 Symbiodinium pilosum
TGTTTTGTGCCTGCAAGTAAGCGAGAATCCCCCCCCTTCCCTGGTCACTTAGAGGGCCAGGGGGACTTAGTAAGTGGGTGAATAATGGGGATAACTAGGGTTACTTTATGGGTTATAGGGGTTATTAACCTACTTACTAAGTCCCCCTGACCCTCCAAGTAGTGTTATGTGTAGCACTAATAGGATTTAACCTGGTCACAACTTGAGTGTTGTCCTGCCATAAGCCCTCTTACCCCAGTTTCCATTTCATTGTCCAGTTTGTCATCTATTCGATTCTACACTTTGGGGCAAATGTCCCTATGTGCTCCTATATAATACCTACATAATCCTGACATAATTCCCATATAACCCCTATATCCACCCCGCCTGCTTCCTTCCGAAGAGGCCGCGGATGCGTGCCTGTTTGCCAGGAAGCTCCAAAACACTTCAGGCACACGGCTTCTGGGTTTAGGGGTTTTATCATAGACCCTCTAGGAACCCTTAAATAGGAGCGGCGGGAACCAAGCAAGGCTGTGCGTCCTGTGGCACCCCATCTGGATGGTTAGCATAGAGCGCCCCGCTACTGGTTAGCAGTGAAAACAACTTGACACTTCATATCCCAGACCCTTGCCACGGGTCCAGTGTACAATGATTAGTAAATGATAATCATACCCTAACGGTCCAAGGACCCAAATAATATCCAAATACTAGAATATTACTAGCATCTATAAGCCCCAAAGCCCCATTATTTGAGTCCTTGGACCCTCAGGGAAATATACATTGGACCCTTAGGGTTCCCTTTCTTGGTGATGCGATAGTTTCCCCCACTATAGACTTCAATATACTATAGTCCTCATTATACGGACCCCCAAAAAAACTACCCCTCGTTTTGGGAAACCCCCATGGGGCAGCCGGATGCCTGGATGCGAATGGCGGCAGCGAGGCGCTTCGCGTGCCGCTGCCGCTGGAAGATCCCCCTGATCAGCGCCTGCCGGAATCACACGGCTTTAAGGCTTTCTAGGGCTTATGTAGGGGTTATATTATAGGGTTATACAGCAGGGATAATGAAAAAAACATGGAAGCTAATAATTTAGGGTTTAGGGTTTAGTGATTAAGGGTTTAACGGTTGAGGGTTAAGGTCTAGCTCTTAGGGTCCCCAACTTAGGGTACCACAAGATCATACTAAGCAATATACGATGCGGATGGTAGCCTACAGCACAAGGGCATTCTTAAAATCCTGTACTGAATCAAGGCTTAGGTTACACAACGGACATATTACGGCGCACAGCATGGCTCTACACCACCGCCTGCATGCTCAGAATGAAGCCTGGTGCAAGTCTTTTGAGCCAGTGGAAGCTCAATAACCCTAAACCCTAAACCCTAAACCTTGTAGCCTAGGTTTGCGCAACCAAGAGGGCGACTGCAAAATGGCCCGAAGACATGCAGCACCCCCCATTTAGCATTACGTCTGCTGCATCGAGGTCTGCCAGCGCAGGCTAAAAAGTGGACTGCGGGTCCCCGAGCCATCTCTGAATGCCTACTGTCCGGATGTGACATCGGCTGCTGCGGATAGAGCTGTGTCATCACTTGCCCTCGTTTTTCGTTTTTGCAAAGACTCCCATAAGGTGATCCCCTGAAGTGAACCTGATCCTGACATGATGCATTGAACATGTTCTTTTCTGATGCCTACAACAGAGACGCCTTGACCCACCGCCCCTGCTCAGCCCAATAAAACCATCATCCCATAATTTTAGAAAGCCGCCATAAGCCGTTCCTCGCCTGAAGCCTACAAACTGAACCCTAAACCTAGGTCAGTTCCATACACGGCCTGAATCCTGGCAGCCGACTTGTGCCGTGTGCGGAGAAGGTTTCGGCCATGGATATACCCGCGGATCACCTGTTGTGCATATGAGCTATAGTCTAAGCTCGTTGTATCTCACTTGATAACCCCTATAATACTCTCCTAGATAATCCCTTGCATAACCCCCCTTTAAGGAGTTTAGCTTATAGCTCATATGCGAAGGTCCAGATGCATTTTGGCTTTGAGCTGCCTGTACCAGGCCTAGCACTTCGCTCTATGGTGCAAGCAGAACTTGCTGGTGAGGCTCTATTTAGGGTTTAGGGAAGCTTGCTACTTTAGGCAGCCGGAAGTTGGCCCGTCCTTGGAGCTAGAGGGGTTTGCAGTGGGAACAAGGGGTTTAGGGTGAAGGATTTGCAAGTCATGCTGTCCTGCTCTTAATCTCCTTAGTCTGCCTGCACGCATCTCGGAGTCCCCGGATCAGGGTCCCCCTAGTAGCAACGATAAACATGAGTAGCAGCAATAGAGTTGCTAGTAACCCTCCTGCAAATGATGCTGCTCAAAGAAGACCGTACTCATGATCACCATAGCGTCCTGTCATTCCTTCTACCCCTAATTCCCTTCTCACTACCGCCATCTCGACCAATTCTATCACCGTCATCAGCGCCACCGCCAACACTATGACGATTATTCTTAGTATCGCAACTACGGCTACTACGAATACTGCTGATTCTCCTTTTCTTCCTGTCTTCTTGCAATTGCTAACTGTGTTGTGTACCTTCACGCTCATGCTCCTTGCAATCCTTGCATATCAGCCTTTGACATTCAACCTGCGATTAATGTAAGACCACAAGCCGCCCTCTGAACTATCCTCATCTGAGTAGTGTTTGTTTTGGTGGTTGAACCTAGTAAGATAATATTCCTTATATAAAATACCCGAAAAGGAGAATATAATCTTACTCTGTCTTGGGTACCATAGTATACCCAAATAAAACACTATTCATCTGGATCATGCGGACTCCGCAATGTATTTCACACAACTCCAGCATACTGCAAGTGCACCACCACCCTAAGCCTGAAACCCTAAACCTTAAAGCAAGCAATCCCAAGCCGCCTTCTGGATGGAGATGACTGCTGCCCATCGCACTTCTAAGCGCCTCCTGTCTGCGAAGGCCCGCCAAGAGGCCTACCAGAAATTTTGCAGGGCCTGGGGTTGGATGTTTGTCTAAAGGCTGTGTTGCAGTAATAGAAAAAACAATAAGAATAACAACTATCTGAAGAAAGTAATAACAATAACGATTTACTAGTAATAAAAACTAATCTTTATAGGTGTTGTAAGCCAAAGATCCATGGTTAGATGGTGGGATAGCAGTCTTGGATTTAGGGTGGGAGTGTCCCTGTCTGTGGCGGGGGCTGTGAACCTGCCTTTAGGGCGCATTCCAGGCATCAAGAGGATGACTCAAAGCTCATTCACTACACACTTTCGGGCTTCGGGTAACACCTGAACCCCTACACCCTCCCCTACACCCTAAGCCCTAAGCCCCTAAGCCCTAAACCACAAAACCGCGCACCTGGAAGCGCGTAGTGCTTGCGAGCTTACTTCGCGTCCTCCGTCGGGTGAGAATGCCTCGCCATATGGCCTTCCAAATGATCACTGAACTTGGGGGTTGGATTCTGGCACGGTTTTAGGTGAACAGTATATTACGCCTCTGCTAGTATCTGGGGTAACCCAAAAACGAGCATCATTTTGGACAACCGTCCTTTTGCGTGTTTTTGAGGATCTTACTGTAATATACCCAAAGCCATATTCTATCTACTTAAAGGGGACTATATATGAGGGTTGCAGATTCATCATGGAAGTCCTTACGGGTGATTTAGGGGCTCGGACTTGGGCGTTTCGGTTCCGGGGTCCCTCTCACATATCCCTAGTGATCATAATCTTCAGCTTAAGACTCCCAACTGGAGACCCTTAGGCTTTGGAGACAGTCTTTTGTAATAAAGGAACTAAACCCCGAACCCCCTAATCCTAAAGCCCCCCAGCCCCTAGAATTAGGACCGTATTATCAGCATTTCATACTTCGGTCCTTCTTATGGGTCCGAAAGCCTGAACCCTTAACCCCACTGAGCATAGGGGAGAATAGATAGCAAAGCCTTGGGCTGAAAAGTGGCAATTCCAGGGGGGTACTAGGTCTGTTTAGGGCTTTAGGGTCCCAAGGGTCTCAGGCTTAGTGTTCGCGATTTAGGGATTTGAATTTGATAGCCAGCTTCCAGGTCATTTTCTTCGGTCAGTTTGAGAAACCCAAGACCCAGACCCTAAACTCGAAGGTTGTGTACCCCTTATTGTAGTATCTCCCTGATTTACAAATTTAGGCCAGCACCGAAGATATTCCCGTCATCCCTATGCCTCCCTTTTTTGTCAGAAGAGTTCCTGGTGTAGGATTTCGGGTGTAGGGTTTAGGGTTTAGGGTTGCAGCGTTTTAGGTTTCGGGGCTTAGGGTTGAGGGCTAGGGGTTTAAGAAGTGCACTTTGATCATCCCAGCCTTCTAAAGGCACAAAGATACCAAACCAATAAATTCCCCCATTGATGTTATGTGAGGATGAGTCTTCTACCCCACACTGTTCTCATAAAGCAGATGGAACCCCATATGGGCATGATACTTGGCTTTTGTACGGGTGTACAAGGATATAGGGCTTCTGCAGGAATGAAACAGATTATAGGAGTATGCGATGCTATCTTTTTCCGGAGACAGAAGGGCCACCCGTTCTTCTGCAGCACCGGTCTTGCCAGATCTTGTATCCTTTTATCCCAACACGAACGGGGTAGGATGAAAGTTGCATAAGCCTCTGACACGTGGCAGTTGATCAATAAGTCCCGCTCCTGACATGGCGCGCTATAGAACACGATTTCCTTTTATTATCCCTTTATACCTACAGGAACCCTGAATAATTTCCCGGGTCTTTACATCACCCCCCAACCGAGTGATAATCAATATTTCCTCATTTGCTTAATGGACATGGATCCTTATTGGAGAACATACTAAACTAGCAAAGGGACCCCTATGTCTACCCTTAACGGTCCCTTGGCAAGCTTAATATTGACAGTAGCCCACATGCTCACTACAACAGGCCTGGATCTTAGCCGCGCTAAGCTGCACCCTCTCCTGAGGAACGCGTTAGGTATATGACAAAACGCTGAGTGTTCTCCAGAACTGTAACTAAAAACTTAAGGCCCGTGTAGGTACTATTCATGGACTTTGGGGTCCAATGTAGGTACATTTTATAGACTTAGAGCCCCAGGGTCAGGGGATGTAGATTATTACCTGAGCTATAGTCTAAACTCCTAGTATCCCCCCTTAATAACCCCTGTAGTAATCCCGTATATAATCCCCTATAGAACCCCCCCTTTAAGGAGTTTAGACTATAGCTCACCTGGTTATAACTTGATTGTTTCCCTACCGAGGAAGGGAACTCGCAGTTTGCGGGCTGAGGTCTGGCTCTTACGGGGACCTCAAACGTCCTACCTTTTTTGAAGGGGTATGCTTTATAAGAAACCTAGGACACAAGCCAGGAATGGAAGGACAAACATGATCCAGGTACAGTTTTTTCAAATTTGGGGCGTAAGGGTTTTGAACCTATAAAGCCTAAGCCCCAAGGTATGGTTTAGAGTTTAGGGCACAGGTGTTGGATGAAGGGTCTTTGAGCAGAGGGCCTGGCGTTGATGCCTAAGCTGACGCTTGGCATTGTTTCATGGATGCCCCTGTTCCCAAACAACTTATAGTCCCCTTACGTAGATAGAATATGGGGTATATAGGGATCTTATTATAACATGCCCAAAGCCATATTCTATCTACTTGAGGGGGACTATACACATATATGTGGAAGAAGGAGGGCTATCTGGAGATGTGGATACCGTGTTAAAGGCTTTAGGTCTGTCATCCTTCAACCGAAACTGCAGCTTGCACAATGTCCCATGAAGACACCATATACTGTCCTTTCAACGGGGGAGCCCTTTTGGGTCTCAGCTTGCGGGAAGGTACTCAGCGTCTCTGATGCAGTCCGACAGGGAACCCCAAATGCGGTCTACAAAGTACGAAGATCATGGATAACAACTTGGAAGTTGGAATGTCACAGGATGATTGCTAGCGGGCGTGGGGGATTTGGACTTTCACGCGTGGGCAGTTCAGGTCTTTAGCTCACAGTTCCTGCAGAGAACCTTGGTCTGAGGCTCTGGCACTAAGGCTTATCGGAACGCGGTTTAGGTTTAGGGTTCAGAAATACCCCGCCCAATCTTACATGGGGTTAGTAGGGAATACGGGCATATAGTATATAGTCATAGTTACATGAGGACTATATTCATTTTCCCTACTAACAGGGCCGGGCACTTAAGGTCTGCTAGCCCCCGGTTATGGGTGAAAGGTCTAGGACATAGTCTTCGTGGAACAACACGGCGTGGGATGTAACGGCAGGTTGCAAGGTCTTGGCATTTTCGAGCACGATCACTCCCCAACCAGAAGACTTTACCCAGGCTGTCCAAAGGTGATGTGAGCCATTCATTGTCCATTTCTTGATGGTCTGCGCCAAGTTTGCTCACCATATCAAAACCCGTTGAAAGAGAAAGACTGACGCATGCAGCCGACAACCTGCATCAGAGTCCCAGAAAGCCATTCCTGTATAAGTGGCTGAAACACATTCAGCTCCATGAGGAGCCCTTGAAAAGAACTTAGAAAAGGGTCACAACTACAGGTGAGCAACAAAGGTTTTCGCCGCTCCACAACCAGAGCACACAAGACGAAGATAAATGACTCAGGCACAGTAACAGCAAACTGGCCCAATCTCTGTTGCGAACCCTTTGACCACAACATGTCAAGCCTCCACTCGGGAACCAATACCCAAAGATCCAGTCGACATTAATGTGAATTTGAGCCTGACATCTCACGCCTACGTACCTGTATTCTCCTAGGATCTCCTGGTACACCTGAAAGGCTCATGGGTTCTTATGGGTTGTTGCAAAAAATTATGGGCACCTTTCTGTTATAGATAATTTTACGGCACCTAATATTTGGGGGTACCAAAATGTTTGGGAACTGCCCTTATAGTGCTCATGAGCGGGGTTGGGCTGAAACCATGCTACTCATGGCCAGTTTTAGAGGACATAGAATGCCACCTGCAACTGAGCATGAACTTTCAATTCAGCTATAGTCGAAACTCCTTAAAGCGGGGTTGTATAGGGGATTTTATATGGGAGATTTATGAGGCTTGTTCAGGGGGATACTAGGAGCGTAGACTAGAGCTCAAGTTGTCGTCTTTACCCCTCAAGTCCTTCTTTTCGCGGGCTCGATGCTTTCGGAACCAGGCCTCGCAGGAACAATTTCAGTCGACTAACAAGTCTCAAACATGCGGTTTACGGTTTAGGTTGGATGGTGTCTTTTGGCGGTTTAGGGTTTAGGGTGCATGGTGTCTTCTGGGGGTTTAGGGTTTAGGGTGAGTGGTGTCTTTTGGGGTTTAGGGCTGAGGGTGAGTGATGTCTTTTGGTGTGTGAACCAAGTAAGATGACATTCTTCTTTCACAGCTTCAAAAGCTCAAACAAACAAGATGATCTAATTAATGGGACTGCAGTACCACTTTCAAACACTACTCATGTGGGTATTTCCAAAACAGGGGGGGGGGGCTACCTTCATATACACCAAAATACCTCAACCATGCTGATAAGGAGCACGCAAGAACCTCGACTCCAAAACATCCATATGAGTGCCGTTTTTGGGCAGTCGCAAGCTTCAGGGTTAAGGTTCTGGGGCTAACGGGGTGGTTGAATCAAGGGTTTAGGGTTTAGGGATTTAGGGTTTAGGGTTGTTGTCTTCTCAAAGATAGGACCATCAGTAAGTACTCAGGTTCTACCTAGCGATCCCAAGCAAGCCATGCTCCAAGGTTGCCCCGGTGGGCCCAACTACCAACCTATGGTTAGTACCAACAATCTGCATGACCCTGACAGCCCTAAACTCTGGGGAATTATGGGAATTGAGGGTCTTACCGTTATGCAGGAATATCAGTGTCAACAAACAGTAATGCACATGGTTAGGCCAAAATGGGTGAGTATTCAAAGACGCTATGGCCTCAGTCTACATATACTTAGCCCCTAAAGGCTTACTCCACACCCTGAACCCCAGATTCAAGCGTAAACCTTAAATCCGTTAAACCCTTGATCCCTTAAACACCCTAAATCTTACCTAGCAGCAGGGAACCAGAAACTCGAGCCACTGCGTCGGTCACCAACAGTGGCTCCAACACAGCGTTAAGAGGATTTTTCAAAACAGGGAGTTAGCAGGTGGGTACTCTTACATAGGGCTTGAAAGCACGCATAGGGAAACTAGGAGTACGCAAGGGCTAAGTAAAGCTTACATGGGGAGAATTACGTGGAAATTACTTGCGTACCCACGCGGAAATTGCTTAGATAGGGAGCCCTAATCCAAAGGCTACATGCAGCTACATGGTACATACTTGGACCCTGAACTAGTTACATGGGAACCTCTTTGGGTCCTAAATTAAGTAGATACTATATAGAAGCATGGAGCCTTTGGGTTAAGGATTCCAGCGATATGTGGGGATTATACGGCGAGCTCTGGGGTCCCTATGAGGCTTATAGAGGAACCATGTTGAGAAACCCCCGTAACACCCTAAACCCTGAACCCTAAACCCTAAACCCTGAACCCTAAACCCTAAGCCCTAAACCTTAGTATCTGGGAGGCTTCAGCCTGCTGAAGCTCCACTGGTTTTGCGGGACCTGTGGGTTAGGGTTTAGGGTTTAGGTTTTAGGGCTTTAGGGGTTTAGGGTGTTAGGGTTCAGGGTTTAGGGTTTAGGCCGCCCGACAGGCTCACACCTGTCGAAGGCATTCCTACGCATGGCTTACCCGAGGCATCCAAATATACAAAAAGTACCTACACTGGACCCTACAATCTACAAATGTTATGTACATTGGGCTATTTGGAGCCTTAGGTTTAGAGTTTAGGGAGTACAGCATCTGACCTTAAAAAAAGGCACCGCGTTGAAGTCTACCTGGAGGATCTCTTGACTTAGTAAGTCTACTTCGTGACCTGGGTTATAGGGCCTATAATAAGGGTGTTATAAGGGATAATCAGCAGACTTACTAAGTCAATAGACCATGCAAGTAGAGGATGAGCCCCAGCCTTGATAATGGCCGCGTTCTTACCGCTGCTTCCGTGGATGCGCTGCACATCCCACATCATCTTCGTTTTCCTCAGCAGAACAGTATGGATCCGATTAGCCCAGGGCAGGCAAAATCTATAGACTTTAAGGCCCAAGGTAAGCATCTTCCTAGAGAAAAGCGAGTTTTGACCATCATCACTTGATTGAGCTGATCTGAGCACGAAAACGCGGCATCTTTGAACCAAAGGTCGAACAATCCACAGCCCAGGGAAGCATAAAGCCATAGAGCGGATTTAGGGTTATAGGGCTTAAGGTTGTAATTCTACACTTGTCTTGGGGATGCATGTATGATCCATTCCCATATTGAAGCCTCAGAACTCGCCTTAACGTACACAGAATTGCCATCATGGACTGTTAGTGTGCCAGAGCCAGTCCTACATGCTCATTCTACAACCTACATCCTGAGCCCTACATTTTGGCCTCATGTAAGTTACCCTCAGCAAGGTAGGGTTGCAACTTCATTACTTACAACAAGCCCACTTATGCGTGGTGACGGAGCCTTGTGAACCTCCCTAAACCCTAAACCCTAACTCTCAATTCAAAAGGACCCTCCAAACCTAAACTGTAAAGCGCCACCTCTAAGCTCTAAGCCCCTAATGCTAACCCCTAAACCTTGGGTACTGCCCCCACCCAGTAACAGTCTATTTTTCTTATTAAGGGTCCTGTTAATGGCTAGATAAAACCTTGTTATATTTATTGTCCAACTGTTACTGGGTGGGGGCAGTATGCAACTTAAACCCTAAACCCTCAACCCTAAACCCTAAACCCCCTTAACCCCCCCCCAAAAACCATTAGGCAGGGGACTGGAAGATGAGTGCTGCAGTGGTCTGCTTCTTGATGGCGCGGCGAGTGAGTGCCCCGCGGATGTGCCGCTGCATGAGCGCAACCTTTGGGGTTTGGGGTCTAGAGTTTGGAAGGGTTTAGAGTTTGGGGTTTAGAGTTTGAGGGGTTGGAGTTTGGGGTTTTCAGCTTAGGATTTCGAGCCTAGAGGGTTAGAGTCCAAGGCTTCAAGTTTCAGGCTGAGTGGAGAGTCAAAATGAAAAGACAAGGGAAACGCGACAGAGACCGGAAATACATAGTAGAGTTCAGGATGAGTGGAAATGAACATGGAAACTACGTTGGGGTCCTTAGGGTCTAGGAGTTGAGGTCGGAAGCTGGGCTTCTACATAGATGTAAAGCTATGGCTGGCACTCATATCTTGGCACACCCCAAGCATGGCGAATGAGGAGCATTCTGAGGCTTTGCCACGACTACCACTGGGGCTCAAGATTCTAGGCTTAGGATAGTCTCTGCGTTGCGCACGTGTCAGATCTATGGCTCAATGATGCTCAATGTTCGAGGCGTAGGGCTTCAGGGTTGCATGCTTGAGGCTCAGGCATTTCAGGAGTTGAGGGTTCAAGAAAATAGGCGGCAGGCCCATAGCGTCCCCCAGGCATATTCAGGGATGATGAGGAGGTTTTGGCGGTCCCTATCAGGAATTGTGAAACACAATTGGAGCAGTTCCCATCTAGCAGTAAGGCAATTTTGAGATGTATGACCTCCAGGCTCACGGAGCTGGATTCTGAAGGGGGAGAAGGGTGGCAAGCGGAGTCTCAGGAAAAGCTTAAAAAATCCGGACAATCGAAACACAATGTCTTAGGTTAGGCCCCAAGATGGTAAAACTAGTAAGAAACAGAGAGGAGCACCATCACGAGTGACAATCAGGTGGTTGTGGCCTGTCCCAAGATCCACCTACACTCAGAAACACCTAGTCAGCGAGTTGTCCTCTGTACCCTTTGCGTTTGTACCCTTGGGTTTGGGTCCCTAAGCCCTGGAATATGGCCCTTAAGAAGGGTACTTGGGACCCAAAACCTTGGGCTATAGACATTAGGGCACCAACTTAACGTCTTTGACCTAGGCTTCAGACGCTTTATACATTCCTTGCGCAACCAACTTTGAGTCCCTTCAGGAAAACTGAAATTGTGGCAAGTCACCGCACGCGCTTCCTTGGCTGACTCTGTTAGGGTTTAGGGTTTAGGGTCTAGGGTTTAGGGTTTAGGGTTGGGCTTGATTTTTTTCGGACTATACAGCGCGCAATGAAGGATGGATATGTAACCAACAAGGCATCTGAGCCCCTTGCAGGTATGGTTACAGCAACGTGTTGGCAGCCGCCCAAAGAGCCTATCTCCACTCAATTAGGAACTATAGGCTACATCATACTGTTGATGGAGGTAATCATGCACCACCGTCAGTCCCCAAAGTCCGAGGAATTACACTAGTTTAGGGCCCCTAGGTGGTGCAAGATTTCATCCATCAACAGTATGAGGGGTTCTGGTATCATTTAGGGTATTTCCTGTATTTGAAGGCTACTGGGCTCCGTGAGGTCTACACTAAACACCCTATAAGCCACCATAAACCCCAGCTTCCGTTTCATTTTTGCATGTGTTCCAGTTCTTTCTCCATCATTGGTAGGGCATCTTTCTGACCCCCACCCTGTAAGAGTGGGATACCTTGAATATAAAGGGGCTCTAATATAATCACCATGACCCCTTAGGCACCAGTACGGGGTGGGGGTTCCACCGAAGGTATCGGGCTCTCTGCATAGTAGCGCAATCCTTCTGATCCCTTTAGCAGCTGCGGATATCAAGGCCTATTTGAGCTGAAGCCCGGTGGAGCGGGCGCCAAAGGCAAAAACAACTTTTGAAAAAATAGCCCGACAACTTTGGGCTCTTCTGCTGGTTATGTCTAGTGACGAAGTGCCAAGACTGGGCAGACTGTCTTCAGACACATGAGAGAGGTTGAGGAGTCAGTCTGTGATTATGGCTGATCGTAAGATCCTTGCGTGGTCCTGAAACATCCTACGCCTGAGAATACAGTAAGGCTGCCCAGCATCTTGCTGCGACGTGAGGATGTAGGACACATCATCGGCCACTGTGTCTGTAGCGAAGTTGTAGAAGTAGCCATCAACACCTGCTAGCTACGCGCACCCTAAGACCAGGCACTTGAAGTGTAAATGCATGCATGTGTAGCAAAGAAGATTGTCCATATCGACTAGCTGCACTGCCTTGCCATGTGACATGTGGGAAAACCCTTTCAACAACTCGGAGCTCGTGGGCGAGGGGAGTAATTCAGAAGACTGCAGCACTTGCTGAAGATGCAATTAAAGCCACTTTGGAACGAAAACCTCTCACACTTCAGGTTCGGTTATCCACCAGTCGGCATCAACGAGTCAAGCCCAAATAGTGCAAATGAACCAAGCATGTTGCAACATTCCCTAGAAAACCACTACCTTTCCCTGCAGTATCCCTACACTTACTACTGCCTGGGGAGTGGGGGAGGGCAGACATAGTACAGGTGTTATAACGCAGAGAATACTACACATAGGTGTCCACTCCTCTCCACTCACACACGGAAGCAGAGAAATGCACAGCGCCAGGATCTTAGCACGGCACCTGGCGGCAGTCGTGGCGGCTCTCTCCGCTTCAGGCACCAGTGGTTCTCTGGAGTCTGCATCAGGGCTGCCTGCAGAAAGGGTGTAAGGTTCAGTGCTACTGGGTTGCTGTTAAGGAACTGAAATTAAGTTACCATAATGGGTATGACAGAGGATCATTGTTTTATCGGGAAACTATCAAAGTGAGGGTGTTGGATTACCTGATTTCTCAGCCGCCTGACAGTAGAGATAGGTTTGACTCGACATCTGTACTGCTTCGTATCGTAAACTCGTGTGCCACATGTTAGATTGGGTAGCAGCAGCACGCTGCAAGGTGTACTAGCTTCTCCAAACGTAAAATCATGTACCAATTTGGCCCTAAACCCTAAACCCTAAACCCTAAACTAGGGCTCGAAGTGACAGGGGTATAAATGGGGCTTTCTAGTCCCACGATGATGATTTCAGGGCTTGGCAAGCTTGGAAGTTTTCGTTGCAGATTTTTGGGGATTTGGCTGTCTCTCTTGGAGCAAAACAAATCGGCTATAGGACCCAACGCATGGCCCAAACACGTCGGCCACATGCTTTTCTGGGCCCGAGGCTCGAGGCCTTGTTGCGCTGAGTTGTAAGTCCTAAAGATTACATCAGGCGAGTTGCAGCCTACCGAGGTGTAATCCATCTTGGGTGCAGTCGTCAGAAAAATGTTGGGACACCAGAGAAACAAGGCGAAGCAACTCTACAATCATGGTGTTCTCCAGCCAGAACGCCCATTACCCCTTTCGTGGAGAATACGCTCTACATGGTGCTACAGTACATTCCGGAATGACCGAGTGAGGGAGTCCATGGGAAAACATAGCCATAATCGCAGATCTCCAAATCAGACGCATAAGAAACCATAAGACTCAGCTTTGCAAGACAACCCTAGTGGCATCTGAAAAATGCACCCACTTACCCGTCACACTCTAACCTACACCCTATAACCCTACGCCTAAATCCCCGAATCCGAACAACCACCCCAACCCTAGCACCTGGAAGGTATCCGTGTGGAACCACAGCCAGGTATCTCCACTTCTGTCACCGTTCTTGTCAGACCTAGTTGTTGGATTTTCATTTTAGACTTGCTGAGGGATTAGCTCATCCTGGGCCCCAAGATACTGACCATCTGGGCTGTCTTTCTTTAAAACTGCTTTTGGGCCATGAGGTTAGGATTTCTGGGAAAGAATGGCCCTCAAAGAAGGGTTGATGCAGGAACATTTTTTCGATTTCGCAGCCATGTATCAAACATGAGCCAGCTTTTTCTGCATGAAAATAGCTGGTTGAAAAAACCGGCTGCTTCTTATATAGCCCTTGTTTAGGGTCTGGGGCTTCGCGTTTCAGGAGACAAAAGAAGACCTCAGGCCAAGGACCTCACACTGTGAAGCACACTACGCAACCTTTCTAAATTGCCACTGCCATTCACGATACTACTATACCAATAATAACCCTGGGGCTCTAACCATGTAAATAATACCTACATTGGGCCCCAAACCCTATAAATAGTACCTACATGGAGCCTTAGGGTAAGTAATTGCTACAGGTGCAACAGTGAAGCTGTCAATCCACGTGCATCGCTCAAAGCACGAGCAATCCAAAAACACCCCAAACTACTCTAAACAATGGGAGGCCGGGAGGCCCCAAAAGAAGTACGCAGAATCCTCAGGAGCCCATCTGAATTGGGCAGAAACTAGCTGCGCTCTTCTGTGGTTGCTGAGTCGCTGGTTGTCGCGTGCTAAGAAGCGGCGTCGGTTGGAGAAGCCCACGTTCCTCAGGCAGCGCCACGAGTAGAGAAGTCTGGGTGGCTTTCGAGGGTTGAGGCTGAGGGGATCAGGGCGCTCTTGTCCTCAGGGCTCAAGATTGATGAGGGTCAGAGGCTTCGAGATTGTCAGCTTCGGTGCTTCGGATTCATGGGGCCAGTAGCCAAGGGGAAGGGCAAAGTACCATAAACCCAGAGCATGGTAGCCTTCATTGAATACATTTAGGCGGTATGTCTTCACAGTTTTTTCTCCATGAGGCACACTACTCCTAGGTTCCCCAGTAACCCATCAATAATAAGGGTACCCTTTTTCCTACTGTTCAGCTTTAATAAGGAGACCCCAAAATAAAAAGCGCAAAAGGGCAATACTGGGGTACCTAGATTCTGCAAGTACCATGTCGGGATTTCTCAGGGTGGGGCCGCTACTTTAAGGGACCTGAGGCTGCAAAGAGATTACCAAAAGGTTGTGGGGATCCCTGGTTCACCCAGAGGGTCCAAGTACCCGGTCCCTTTAAAGGGGATATATGGGGGTATCTAGGGTTTAGGGTCCAAGTACCCAATAATTAGGTACTTGGGATTTTGGTAATAGTAGTTGTAGTACATGTTTTGGGTAAGTATATGATTATTTAGTACTTGGACCCTCAGGGTATGTT
>CAJNIZ010003976.1:5603-20767 GCA_905231905.1 Symbiodinium pilosum
TTATTGCAAGGTTTAGGGTTTAGGGTTTAGGGGTTAAAGGGTTTAAGGGTTTAGGGGTTTAAGGGTTTAGGGTTTAGGGTTGCAAGGTGTTCGAGCAAAAGGTTGAGATGTGGTGTGGGGTTCAGGGGTGCATATTATGGTATATACTGGGGTTATATATAGGGGTTATATGGGGATAATGGAAAAGAAAATGGAAACTACTATAATAGGGTATATAATGGGGTTATGTATAGGGGTTGCTAGTAGTATTGTTACTGTCATTATTATCATCAGCACCATTATCATTACCATTCCTGTTATTACTATTTGATGTGGGGCAAGTGCAGTCTGTTTGACATGATTCACTGTCAAGATCCCCAGCTGGACAGTAATGCCCAGGGGCTTCCCATGTATCGCATACATTAGAAGGCTCAGAACACGCAGCGGATTCTTCCAATGTGTACCATTGTATATCCAAAAGCTTCGCAGCTCTTCTTCAGAAAAGAAGAAATGAGTGATACCCAAACGAATAACCTTGCAGTTAAACCCTGAACCGCAGTCAGCAACTTGGACAAGCACACTTGAGGTGAGCTCATATCTTGCGGGGTCAGAGTTTCAGCATTATGCTGTTAAGGGGTTTCCCCTAAACCCTGAGCCCTAAGTGTGTGCCCAATCCATTCAATGGCAGCAACCTCCTCTTTCAGGCCTAGAGCTAGAAGGAATGGGTGTTCAGGTCTGAGGTACTGGTACTTCAACCCTCCACATTGTTTTTTGAAATCAGAAAACCCCACGCCTTAAATTGGTTTGCAAATTAATGTAACAAAGGGTTTAGGGTTTACAGTGGAGGCTGTAAGTCTGGGTTCAAACATGGACATCCGACATCTTGCGCGCAGGCTCTTACTGCAGACTCTGTGCATCTTGCAGGCATAGTAGTAGCATTGTACTTGATAGCGTGCAATGTAGAAGCATGAGTAACTGGGAAGGTTCTCCCTATGTAAAGACCATGGTAATCTTTACCCTTCAAATCCTGCTAGAAACCTTTTATGCGCCCACGCACTACGTTGCTTGGTCCTGTGCACCGGCCTTCGAGGAGTGTCTCAAAACAATCCCTACTGAATCCTTCATAAGGACTCCTCATGATCCCTTTGGTAGTTCCCGCATAACCTTAGGGTCCCTAAGGGTAGCCTCGTTTTGAGAGACCCCATCTGTCAAGTCTGTCTAGTTGAGAAGGTTTGGATGCCGCTATGAACCATCGTCGATTAACCTGATCCCGCAGGCCTTCCAAATTGGCTAGAACGTAATCCCACAATCCCCGCAACTTGACTGGAACCCATCCAGTGCCCAAGGCAAGATGTCCATCTGGGAGTCCGAAGGAGCTCCATGCTTGGGGTTTACCGCTCCAGAATCAAAAGGGAATGGCCAAGTGTGCGGGCTGTGAGGGTCCATGGTAATTGGCGTATGGCAGTTTCAGCCGAGGTTTCTACCGTATCATATTATGCGTGTACTCAGCAGGTCTCTTATGGTTTCTTCAGGTGTTGAAGCCCCTATACTTACAAGACTGACCATCATGCTCTGCAAGCAGAGTGCTTTGAAAGCCTTGGGCCGGTAGACAGAGATGAGCTCGCTCACAGCATCATCGGCCAAGGGCAAGAGATGGATGGCAAAGCCACGAAGCATTGATGCTTTGAAAATCTAGGTTTTTCCATCTCGACCTTATGCAGAGCTCAGAGGCCTAAGAGCAAAAGAGGTCGACAGGCAAATTTTTTCCAGGATCTTCTTCGTGGTCGAAATTCTCAGATGGCATCCTCTTACCAAGTCCTACGGAACTTGCTGAGATACATGTTGACTTGGGCGGCTTTGTGCATGATGGTAAACCCTAAGGGTCCAAGGACCCAAATAATAGGGTTTTAGGGCTCAAATCCCATAATATTCATGGTATTTGGGCCCTACAACCCTGTTATTTGGGTCCTTGGACTCTCAAAGGATGGTAGACTTGATCCGTGTCAAGTGCGGGAGGGAACGAATTGGAGGATTGTGCTGGGGTTTCGGGTTTAGGGTTTAGGGTTTAGCTGCAGACCCAGAAGTTGTAGATGTTCAAACTTTACGCCGAATCACGACTTGACCTTAAACCCTAAACTTGACAATCACAATAAGTGTGATCTCTGTTCGATGGTTGCATGTCTTTGACATTGTTTTTCCTGATAGTGTCATCGAAATTCAAGCTGGGGTTGGCGCCCATAGTTCAGGATTTAGGATTCAGGGTTACAGGGTTTAGGGTTTATAGGGTTTGTAGGGTTGATATGGTTTTTAGGGTTTTTAGGGTTTAGGGTTTTAGGCCAGAACTCAAGGAAGCAAAGCCGAGTTCGTCACTGTAGGAGCTTCCATCTTGTTGAGTCGGATGATCTTTTGGCGTTTAGGGTTTGGGGCTTAGGGTTTAGGGTTTAGGGCGTAGGATTTAGGGAAGTGAGTTTCCCAGAAGCAAGGTAAGGGGTTACAGTAGTACCCACCCAGTTCTAGAACCCAGTTAGGCCTTCTGCAGCCCTACATCGTCTTTATTAGCTCCTTAAACCCTGGGTGGGTACCTTTGGGGGGGGGTACTATTATAATCCCTTACATTACAAGGAGCTCCTGATCTTTGATGTTGTGTACAACATAAGGTTTTGTCCTAGAAGGTTCTACAGTGATGATTTTGTGGCCCCACCCCCTCCCCCCCGTAATAGTGGCTATAAGGGATATGGAGGACTATATTCGGGTCCTCTTATATTTCTTTTCTACCGCTATCACAGGATGGGAGGGTCCTCCTAAAGTAAAAGTGTAGCCTCATTTCTGAAAGGGCACTACATCTTTTTGATAGACCGAACCAAGGCCAACTTGATATGCGCGAAACTTGTTCTTTAGTTTTCTTACGTATCCCCAAATGCCGAAGGATTCTCGAGAAGAGGAACTACGATTTGCATGTGCTGCCAGCTCAAGTAGTTGGTGCAGTAGTACCCTAAGCCCTAAATCCTAAACCCCAAACCTTGGGTACTGCCCCCACCCAGTAACAGTCTATATGAGGGGTCCTATTAAGGGCTATATATAGCCATGTTTTATTGATTATCCAACAGTTATTGAGGGGGGCAGTACCCAACCGAAACGCTTTTACCTGAACAACCCGGCTCAACCCTCAAGCACAGTCGGGAATGTCTCTCATGCAGCCCATTCCCTCTGCAGAATCCAAAGGTGGATCCAGCAAATCACGATAGTGTAGGGTTTAGGGGTTACGGACTTAGGGGAAGTCCATTTCTAAGAGCGCTTCGGCGGCCTGTTTCTCAGGAGTTGCGCGCAAGGGTTCCACAGATGCGGAGTCCAGACTGCAAACGGGAGTTTCCGGAAATTTGTGGGGTCCTTTCTTGGGGGGTCTTACACTCCCAGAAACTAACATGGAAACCCAAATGGGGCCCTATCAAGAGTACAGTCCTTCTAAAAGGGGACTATATGGGTTTCCATGTTAGTTTGGGAGACTGTAATAGGAAGGATTATGCTGTCTTGGGGTTTTGATTGGGGTCTCCATGTCCGGAGACCTCCCAACATGCGGGTTAGGAATGCCGGGGACATGGGATGATGATTTATCACCTCCCCCTCACTGTTTCAAACCCTAATGTCGGATATCTCCATTATGGTATGCCAGGATATGTCGGATTTTTTCAACATTGGGTGTGTGTGAGGGGGGAGCTCTGGACAGGAAGGCGGAGGGGATCATGCAGGCAATTTACCTCCAATATATCACCGTTCCCATGAAGCTGTTTGGGTCTTTGCTTCTTCCGTTTGTGGTTGATCCTGTCGTGCCTTTTTTAACCCTAAACCCTACACCCTAAACCCTAAGCCCGTGGTTGTTCAAGGTCTTTTTCAAAACGTTTGTGGGCCACCCATCAGTTATAAATCCGACCAAACTATTGTCAGATCCTGGACCCGGGAGCTTCATGACCTGTTCGCCGCAAGTCCATGAATCTTAAGCGTGAACTTTCACAAGGTCACCGTTTCCCAGCGCTCGGATTCTTTAGATGGCAGGTCGTCAAAAAGGGATGCTACATGAAGAACATAACATTCCTTAAGAGGGATTCCAATGAAACCTACTTTGGTGACGCTTGATTGACAGAAGCCTGCGTGTCTTTACATCCACTGCAGTATTAATGCTGTTCATCAGCAGGATGTTTGTGTGGTTTTTGGGGTCCCTACCACAGCGTGGCGAAGGAATGCTGCGAGCCCATCTACTGCAAGGACTTGACATGTTGTGTCCACTCAGACACAGGGCAAAGGGCTTCGGATGATGCTCGAGCTTTGGCCTAAGTAGTATAAACCCTAAGGGTCCAAGGACCTTAATAATAGGGTTTTAGGGCCCAAATACTATAACATTCATGGTATTTGGGCCCTAAAGCCCTATTATTTGGGTCCTTGGACCCTTAGGGAAAAGTACAGAATATAACAACTGACTTATCGGCTGAGAAGCTATAATCAGTCAAGGGCTCACAATACGCAATTGCAACGTTGGTCATAGCTACTCTGAACATTCAGGAGCACAACTTTTCGGACCTGAATTCCCTCGGGTACTAACTATATGACTCGTTGTTGGCATTGTTTGCTACTATGCGGGCACCGAAAAGCGAAACTTGCTGAACTGATGTTCCCCCAACGGGATCTTTCTTCTGGGGCCTCCTTAATTTGGGTGGTTGTCAAAATTATGGTCCCTATTTGGGTACCCTAAATATTAGGTGCCGTATTATAATAGGGATCCAAAAAGGGACCATAATTTTGACAACCACCCATTTAAGGAGGTGTATACATGCGGTGAAGTTTTTTCTGGTGGCGGGGGAACTCCTCACTCAAAGTAGGGCCTTTGCGAGTCTTTCTCTCTTCAAAGACATTGGTATCCCACATCGCAAGCATCTTCTTGTTGCTATGAGTCTTAGTTCTTTTGCCAGCAAGGGCCTTTAATTCGGCCCTGCGTGACTCGTAGGGAGGTCAAGGAGTCCACAAAGAAAGGGAGGGAGTCATGGGAAGTTGCGTGGACCTTCCTGACAAACATGGTATATAGGTTTGGGACCATCCTCCCCTCAGCTGGGTTGCTGTTAAGGAACTTAAATTAAGTTACCATAATGGACATATATAGTCAATAATAGAGTTTCCGAAATATAGTAACTTAAATTAAGTTCCTTAACAGCAACCCAGTCAGTGGGGTACTCGTGCCAGGTAGAGAGCAGGCATAAAGTTAGACTACGAGTACTCCGCTTCTAAATTCCCGTATTTGTTTTTGTGCAAGTTACCCAGAAACTGTCCCTAGGGCTCCCAGTTACCTAAATAGTAGGTTACTGGGCTATGTAACTATAGGGTATATGGAACCCAGTTCCCATTATTTAGTTGTGTTATTCTGTCCTATTAATCGACGAAGTATCCTGATAAACGTACCCAGAATGCCACAGTGAGCCCTAAACCCCAAACTTTTACACCTAAACCCTTAACCCTAAACCCCTAAACCCTAAACCCCTTAACCCTAAACCCCTTAACCCTAAACCCTAAACCCCTTAACCCTAAACCCAGAAGCACAGGCTGCCAATTGTCACCTTCCAGCTTAGGAGTTGCACGCGTGTCACCACCACGGGTCTTGTGAACCACACACATGGTCCTAGGTTTGGGGCTTAGGGTTTAGGGTTGCCCACCGTGGGGCTTCTGCGCACTGCCAACCTTTACTTCACGAGCCTCGGCAAGGTGGTTTAGGGTTTAGGGGTTTAGGGTTTATAGGGTTTAGCGTTTAGGGGTTTAGGGGTTTAGGGTTTACAGCGCATGACTTTCAAAATGCAGAAGCTCCATCAAAGCGGGCGGCGTGCGACCACATGTTCATGTGTCGCATGATGTAACCTGGCCAATTCTACCCTAGGTCAGGTTCTTCCAGGGATGTTATTACAGAGTTGCGAGTCTGACCTGCCATGGGTATTTCTCAGGTTAAAATGCCCATGGAATCCCAAATAGGAACCCGAGTGATGCCCATGTAATTCCTATATAGCCCTTGGAATCCTTTGGGGCCCCCAATTTTGAGAAATTCCCACTTTCCGCTAGCCGCAGGACTTTGTGTGCTCACCGAAGAAGAAGTATGGCCTCAGGGTGCACAGACTGCAGAAGAAGAGAGTTTAGGTTTGTAGGGTCTTGGCGCGGCCCATTGGCCTTGGGAGTAGATCATGTGCATTGTGGTCTTGGTATAATGAGAGCTCCAACACACAGACCCGGCAAGCTTTCAGGGTGCCTAAACGTTTTGCGCTTGCCAGTCATCATACGACGGGACTTTCGGGCATTGGGCGAGGGGGGAGTGCTTGTAACAGTCAGCAGGAATTCAGGTCTGGGCATTTCTGCCAGACGCCCTGTGAAGCCTTGTCCAAAGGAGGATTTCTCCAAAGGGGTGTGTGCTTATGCTGCGAGATGACTTTAGATGGGCGGATGACTTGTGCTTCCTTGTGACATTGATGATGTAGCCAGGCAGTTGCCATCCTAGATTCCCCTGGTATTTGGGCTATTGCACCTACTGTACATGGGCATAGATGTCTGGACCTGTATTTTCCTCGTAGACCTCTGGCACAGCAGCAGACAAGCTTGCATGAGCCTCCTTTGCCGTGTGAGGGTGCTTGAGGTAGGGAAGTAGAAGCACACAGCTTTCGGCATTCCTGCCGCAGGGGTACGAACTGAAGTACTCAAATGGCAGATTGCAACTAACTATCTAAACCAGTTAGTTGGTCAGTTTCCAAACTAGCTAGGCAGTTGTTGTCAAGCGCTGGTAGTCGCTGCTCCTCCTGTTCAGGTGCGTTTCTTGAACAAAAGCCAAACCTTGGCCACATCCTTCCCTCCAATTAAACCCTGCAATCTTAGTAGAAGGATAATGGAAAAGAAAATGGAAACTACTATAGTATATTGGGGTTATATAGGGATAATGGAAAAGAGAATGGAAGCTACTAAGCCCAAAACGAATCAAAACAATCTAAGTCTGGCATGCCCGTCCCTGAATGCAAAACCCTGAACTGTACCCTGTCACGCGTCCCACGCGCCAGCCCGACGCTGCGACGTTGAAGGGCAGCGTCCCTCGGCAACTGAGAAGTTGGAGGGCCAAATGCTGAAATCTCAGCAGGAGGTAAGGACATGGATTGGTCTCTCTGAACTTCCGTTATGGGTTTCTGCAGCACCCCGTATACGACTCCCCCCACAACGTTCTCCCTTAACTTGGCTCATTAAAGCAAGCTCGGGGGAGCCTTCCTGATTCCCGGATGCGCTGAAAGATTGCCGCTCAGGGCACACACAGTGTGAATGACTTTGGGTGACGGCTTCCAAAAAAGCCCCAATGTAGACTCCATAATAGTAAAGGTGCCCCCGCAAATGGGAGGAACCCCCCCAGTGTATATTGAATTGCAGGTATAGCTCCCATTGTCCATAACTCAAGAATTCAGTGAGTAAGGATGATTCAAGGTTTAAGTTCCAGCACTTTGGTTCCAGGCATGAACATTCCTGTTTGATCCTAAAGGACCTAAACCCCTAAATCCCCAAACCCTGAACCCAAGACACTAAACGCTAGTCCCTAAACCCTGATCCCTGTGGAGAGCTCTTGTTTGTAGTTTCAGGATGTTTCAAGAGTCGAATATCTAGGCTTTCTCATGCCTTGGGCCCGGGGCCTAGTAAGTATCAACATTATTCAAGGTTTAGGGATGAAGGTTGGGGGTTTAGGCATTAGGGTTTCGGGTTTCGGGATATTGCCCCACTGACGGAGAAGCAAATGGCAAAGGAAATGGAGAATGACATGGGCATGGTAATGGGAACTGCGTTTTACATAGAGTTCATAATCTGAATAACCTAAACCCTTAAAAAACCTAAACCGTGAGTATTTTGCCTGTATCATGTCGAGGTTTATTTGCGGTAGCCTCCCTAAATAATCATACAAGGAAATCCTCCACACTAAAGCCTAAACCCTAACCCCAAATAGTAGTTTCCACTTTCTTTTCCATTATCCGTTTTGTTAGCCCCAATATTCTAACCCCTATATAACCATACGGAAAGGGACGCAAGCACCCTAAACTCTGAACTCTGAAGCCATGGGTAAAGTAATCGTTCCAGCTTCTACACTATGATTGCAAATGCTGTACGGGAAGTGTGTCAGGTTTTTGGAATCCTTGAGGCTAAGGTTTAGGGTTAAGGCTTTTTTTTGGGATGGGGGTTACGGTTTGGGTGGTTTAGGGTTTAGGTTTATTTTGGCGCGGGGGTGTTGCGGCAAAATGTCGAGCCAGTGAGTGAGAGTAACTGTCATCGAAAGCCAGCGCACACTTAGCAAGGAAAGGAAGTAGGAGCCAACATTCTACGACGAACAGTAGAAAAGTATAAATAGAAAAAGAGCGTGCAGGGTGGGACAGCGGCCACAGCAATGAGGTCTAGCACCTTTTAAGCATAGTGCCAAATTCGTTGAACGTATTCTCCACAACCTCTTCATCCCTAAACCTTCAAAATGTCTAGTACTATCCCAAACCCTACAAAATCAACCCTTGCACACCTTCCGACAAACCTTAGGACCGAGACACCTGCTGCGATGTAAAGAAGTGCGACGTGCCCTGGCAAGATCAAGTATGTGGTAGATCTTAGGTGGACCCCCCACCCAGTAACAGTGACTATAAGGGATAATAGGGATTGTATTAGGGTCCTCTTATTTGCTTATTATACCACTATTACACGGTGGGCGGTCCTCCTAAGGTAGATCCTTTATCAACATGGGTTGATTCACCCTGGGGCTCCAGTTACCTAAATAATGGGAACTGGGTTCTATATACCCTATAGTTACATAGCCCAGTAACCTACTATTTACGTAGGTAACTGGGAGCCCTAAACCCTAAACCCAAACCCTATGTAACCCTTACAGGAGCCCCGGATGCCTGCCTCTCTCAGCGAATACCGGGATCATGCAGGGGCTGGCTAGGATCAGAACCATAAGGTTTTGCTGGGTGTACGTGAGGGTTATGGGCAATTCTGGGTAGATGGCGATTTCAATGACAAGATGTTGGCTGCGATTTCCTTTTATTTGTGGTCTTTGGAGTAGGTCTCTCCTTCACTTGAGGATGACTGGATATATGCAGTAGCTCAAGTGTCCAGGTCATGAGCTGCAGGTACATGCAGAAACCATAACAGCATTCAATTTGCAAGGGATAACGGCAGGCAACTTCAGCCAACCCTTGATGCCACAGATCCAGACTGCGATTCCCTCCGCTTCCGCTGGAAAGGCAACCTCCCATCCTTATGGTGCCCTAGTAATCATAGGAATAAGAATAATAGTAGTCATAATAGTAACAGTAGAAAGAATGATAACATTAGCCTTGGACCAAAGCTGCACTTGCTCAAGTGACGAACCCCATGTAAAGTTGTCAGTCAGCAGCAACAGATTCAGGCAGGAGACCCAATGTGACATCCCTGCACTACATACCCTAGACATTAGCTTCCATTTTCTTTTCCATTATCCCAAGATGAGCGCTATAAAGCCCCATATGCAGAGTTTTCGAGGCAAGTCCTCAAGCGGTAGTGGCGAGGCACCTTGCATTTGCAGGACAAAGTTCACTAAGCCGCAAACACCTTTTTGCAGCAAACAGTTCCGCAATGCGCACACCCTGGCCAGGGGTTGCAGGGTAGGTGCACAATTTAGACCCTAAACCCTAAACCCTGAATTCTAAACCCTATATTATATAATCCCCTATATAACCTTGCCATACTTTCCCCCACCCTATATAACCCTTGATGTGGGGTTCGCTAATATTAAAGCCGACACCTTGGCCTCAGGACATACCGGATCCACCAGCGCAGCTGCTAACTGCTGGCATGTAGAACTACACCAATCTAGTACAGACATCGCTTAATCCCTTTCTTGCCAAGACCTTCCAGTGCCCCAACAACACGAAGTGGAAGCCGAAGAAGTACGCCATTGTAGGCACCAAAGTCTGCCTGTCTTGTCCAGAAATCCAGAGCATCTTCAGGGCTGTGGGATACAAGCCCTAAACCCTAAACCCTAATGAGTTTAGGGTTTAGGGTGGGGTGCGGGTTCATACATGTATGTCTATCTGTGCCTATCAGGATGACATGAGGTACTCCCCCTTGACATGTCCCGAAGGCATTGGTCAGCTTGGTTCTTCCCAGTAGTAATAGTGTAGAAGTGGCCTGAGCCTGACAGTTCTGATGCAACTATACCACTAAATGGTCCCTTAAGCCTAGTCTAATCAAATGGCCACTGAACTACAATCTGTATAGAAGTCCCAGGTAAACTGAGTTTCCGTTGAATTTTGTTTCGCGTCCCCACTTTTCTAAATAAATAGGTTCCCACGCTAGCCCTTATGGCGGACTGGCCGTAACAGGTTTGCTGCGTGTTGGTTAGGTCCTTACAGCTAGACCTAAACCCTAAACCCGAAACTCTACGCCTCACAAAGACTTCATCCTGCGCGCATAGTAGGGTAATATAGGGTAATATGTGGGTTATATAGGGATAATGGAAAAGAAAATGGAAACCCTAGGTCCCTTTAAAGGGATATATAGGGGTTATATCCGAGGGCTCCAGAGAACCAATCGGACGAATGGATGGCTTTCATGCGGGCCCATGTCAACATTCGGGGTTCTTCCATAAGCAATGTAAGACTGCTTGGGTTTAGACGTGGACACATCTAATGTTGTTACGTGTAGCCCATATTGGTATTCTTCGCAAGAAGAGCAGTGTGTTCGAGTCACGATGTGCTTCTGGAGTCCTCATGAAGATCCTCTTGCGCAGGAGATCTGGCCGTGGCTCATACAAACCCACCCGAATCATACGGAGCTGCATGCAGGCTCCTGTAACAGGACAGTAATCTAGAAGGGGGTGCTGTTCAGGTTTCATGTTGAGTTGGGGAGTGTATATACTCTACATTAATCGCTTGTGAGGCGGTCATTGTATAGATGTGAGCATAGGTATGCATACCTATATGCGTCTGAGAGAATCTACTGGGTATGAGAGAAGTATTTGCTTATGTGAAGACACCAATGTAGGGAGACAAAGGACGACAATGGCCAAGAAGCCCCGGTATGTATGTATGTATGTATGTATGTACGTATGTATGTATGTATGTATGTATGTATGTATGTATGTATGTGCGTGTGCGTATGTAGGTATATAAACTTGCATACATATATATATATATGACTGAATATATATATATGTTTCTATGATAAGTGTCCGGCTTGCAGGCAACAGCAAAGACGAGTGCTGTGAGAAGCTGACCTGCGACAAGTACACCTGCAGCGATGAGGCCCGGCCCTTGGAGGTTGCTATCGCGCGACAATATACCGGGGACAAGTGTTGGTTTAGGGTTTAGGGTTTAGGATTTGGGGTCTAGGGTTTAGAATTTCGGGTTTAGGGTTGAAGATCTAGGGTTTAGGGTTCATGGTGCAGGGATTGGGTGGAGAATAGGATTTAGGGGGTTGTGTGTCGGCAGTTTAGGCAAGCCGTTTGTAGGGCGTTTCAGGGCCCATGGTCTAGGGTGCATGGAGTTAAGGCTTTATTCACAGTGGGGTTAGGATCTGGTCAATAATCCCCTCCCCTTGATATGAACCCCCCAACCCCCCTAATGTTAAATATCCCCAATATACTCTGCGGGGCATTTAATATTATGGGGGTGGCCAGGTTTGATATTAGGAGGAGGTGATTAAGTTGTTTGGCTTCAGCAGGATTGTCAGAGCTTCATGTCCGGGCAGGTCGCCCATTGAGGGCTTTGCTTGTTCATCGGGCTTTGCGTACTGGAGCATGCCGAACTTGAAGGTGTGTTGGGATTGGTACTCGGGGCCCTCGCGCGTAGGGATTATCCTCAAGCACCTGCACGTAGAGGATCCCAAGGCAGTTCCCAGCAGATTCAGACGTGAAAGCTCGTTTTGCCCGGTGCGTCATGGCTTCGTGGCTAGGCTCTACATATTATAGCGAAAACTCAGGGACCCTGCGGTGGGAAGAGTAGAAACGGCTAATGCAAATATCGCAGCAACATCAGTCTTACTGGGTGTTCGTGGGGAATATGGGAATATAATCCCTAAATAATGTATTCCCATATATTCCCTTTCAAGAACCAGTAAGCAGTAGAAATGGCCGTCCTCGCGGTTTGTCGCACGTAGGGGCAGGAAGAGGCGGTCCCTCGGTGTCTTTCAAAAAACCGGACATTCTTAATATCGATGATAATACCAGTACTGATACTAAATAATAGTAGTAATCAATGTAGCGTACAAGTATTTTGCAACTTGATAGATATAAGTGCTGTATAGTTTCATCTGGATCAACAATAACAGTTGGATCCTGGGGCAAGGACTTTTTCGACCTGGCTTTTGCAACCCCGGATCTCTTACCCAAGACCACTTGGGGGTTCCCCAAGATTAGCGGTACCTTTTTGGAGGTCCCAATAATAAGGACTACAATATTTGGTGTGTGTATATTGGGGTCCCCCTATTTAAGGAAACCATCACTTGTAATTGCTCATTATTAAGTATCGCGAGTAGAAATTTGAAATTCGCATCCCTCTGGTTGCACGCATATGCATAGACGCGCATAAGTATGTGCATACGGCGTACGGCCCTGGGTTCTCTCTGCTTAAGGCGGACTTCAACGCAGATCCATCTCTACCACCACCGTCCAAAGAAGGACGCACAAAGCCTATCCCCCAACACGATGGCAAGAATTGGCTCCATCTATCTCTTTTGGCACTTAGTACCTATTCTCAGCATGATTGTGTCATTCTGTGCAAAGCAGCCTGTGATTTTGAGAAGTAGCCAGCCCTAAATCCTAAAGCCCTGTGCCGCATCCCGAGTCTCTATTCGTAAGTGAGAAAAGAAATTGGGCTAAAGCCTCAGTGTAGATATAGTCTGTAAAGGGATTACATAGGGGAGTATTAGAGGGGTTAGTAAGGGGGGATACTAGAAGTTAAGACAATGGCTCATATGCAGTGAACCATCTAATAGGCTCGCAGTCCCAAACCCAAAGAACTTTCACCGAAACATTGGAAACACGTAAGCTGCGTTGAAATTAGAGGCTATTCAGGGAGTATACCAAGCATCGACCTAGGCTTCCTGGCAGTAATTGGTTACAATTTCATCATTTCAGTTTAGGGTTTAGGGTTTAGGGTTTAGGGTACACCTCTCCCTTCACCGCATCCCCTAATATAAAATATTTGCCCATCATGGACATTATATCGGGAGCCATACTTACTTTCCTGGGTGGGGGCGGATTTTGTGTTACTATGAGAAAGTTTGTCTAGTCCCGCATGCCTAGCTCAACCCTAAAGCCCTAACCCTACACCCCTAACCCCTAACCCCTAAACCCCTAACCTCTAAACCCCTAAACCCCTAAACCCCTAAATTCCTAAACCCTTTAGTCCTGTTGTGCCAGTCTATGGAGCTGCTGGTGAATCCCAAAAAGCGCATGGGAAGCACCGATGAGGAATGCTGCGAGAAGTGTGGGCCTTGGTCCTCCCCTAAACTGGGTTTAGGGTTTGGGGGTTTAAGGGTCACAGCTTAGGTTTAGGAATAGGGTATAGGGTTTGAGGCTAAGGTTTAGGGCTTAGGGCTTAAGTTTTGGAATATTGCCGCCGATAATCGAGAAGCAAATGGAAAATAACGTGAAACATGACATGGAAACTGGGTTTATGTCGGGGTTTACAGGGGTTATAAGCTGTAGTCTAAGCTCCTTCATAAGGGTTATACAGGGGATTGTATAGGGAGTACTATAGGGGGTAGTAAGGGGACATACTAGGAGTTTAGAGTATAGCTCATATGCTGGTTCTGGCTTGCAAGGGACAGTGGTAAAAAATTGGAAGCTACCATGTAGGGCTAGGAGGTCTGGGACGTAGAGCTTGGGGTTTAGGGATGTCACCCCCCAATAATTGAGAAGCAAACGGACAATCAAGTGAGTAAAGATTGAGACATGAAATGGAATTTGGATTAATAGGGCTTTTAAGAGAGTTCTGGTCACCCAACCCTTATCATGAGGACTTTGCGGAGCCCACAAGATCATATGAGATTCATAGGGTCTTGTTTTGGCAGATTACCAGCTAAAGCAGTACACTCCCCATAACAAGACATGTTACAACTTGGAGTGATCCCCTACCCAATAAACAAAGGATAGTGGCAATCAGATTAGGGCCCTCTTCTATTTGTATTACACCCCTAAACCCTAAACCCCACTATTACTGGGTGGGCCCAGGCCCCGGACACTGTATCGCCTTAGTCTCCAAACTCAGGGTCTAGTCCTAGGCCCTAAAAGCTGGGTTGCTTTTAGGGTTTAGGGCTTGAGGTTTAGGGTTTAGGGCCCATCAGATCTCCTGATATGTCGTAGCAGGCACAATCCCAGCCAGCAACCCAGGCTGCGTCCCTAGAACCCTACAGTCCCCCTTAAGTAGATAGAATATGGCTTTGGATACATTATAATAAGATCCCCATATACCCTATATTCTATCTACTTAAGGGGGACTATAAGTTATGAAACCCTGAACCCTAAGTCCTGAACCCAGACTTTAGACCCTAACCATGGAAGCAGTCTCGAGCCTGAGTCCAAGACCCTAAGCCCTGCAAACTAAACTGCATTCCTATCAAAATCCTTGCGTGACCGTATTACTGTACACTCTGATATTATATGAGCTATAGTCTAAACTCCTTAAAGGGGGTTATATAGGGGTTAAATAGGAGACTACTAGAGGGGTTACTAAGGGGGATAGCTCATATTTCCTTGGGTATAAGGTACTCAGGGTCATGCAGCACATCTGGTATCCAAGCCTAAACCCTAAACCCCAACCCTAACCACCGTATCTTGACAGGAAGAGCTGCATGAATTGGAAGTGCAGTGATCCAACGAAGTGGGTGCACCGTCCAGAGCTTAGCATCACATATTGGGGAGGATTTGTCCCTGATATAGGCTTCGCATTATGACTCCTATCCCCGTAGGAATTATGCCTAGATTGTATGGTAGTAGAACGCAAGGTACTTTTCAACATGTGCTTTTGACCTTAGGTTTAAGGGGATGGTAGGTTTAGGGGGATCACAGCTAAAGGCCCCAGCATGGTGTCCAACATTCCGGGCAAGGCTTACATTCATGAAAGGAGAACATGGGCTGCAGATGTTGAGCCCCTAAACCCTGAACCCTA
>CAJNIZ010003977.1:2518-22414 GCA_905231905.1 Symbiodinium pilosum
TTTAAAATTAGTACAGCCCCTTTTAAAATGCTCATGAGAAATTTGTAGGGTCCCGGATTTATTGTTTATTATTAGGGGGGTTTTATTAATATGGTGAAGGGATTAGTTTCATACTACGCATAGCTGAAGTCCCCCTGACCCTCCAAGTAAGAATTCTTCTGGGTCTAGGATTTGGGGCTTGTGGCCTCAGCAAAACAGTATCAGATAGCGAGTAACACATGATGACGCTCAATAAGTAGCTTCGCATCATCGTAACAGCTACATGGTCCTTCAGAGTTTTCCTTTAGGGTTGACTGGCTGATTGTTCTCCTGAAGTGGATAGAATATGGTTTACGCGGGGACAATGCTTCCCCCAATTTAATTGCTTCATCTGCGGGGGAGGAGTGGAAGTTTTTTCTGCAGAGGAATCGGCGCGCTTTCGTCGAAACTTGTTGGGCAGGAACCCTAAAGCGTAAACCACGGTGTTCAACAACGCGTGCATGTCTGGCTGTTGGTTTGGCTCAGATGCCAGGGGTACGGCAAACACTATGGGTCCCTTTAAAGGGATACGGGGCTATATGGCGGTACATAGGGGGCCCCTAAACCGGCAAAACTAAACTTATTTATACTATACTGTATCGCTATAGGGAGGGGGATTAGACTTCCAAGCTTCCTCTTCATCTGCTTCTCCTCTACCAGCCTTGGAACTGAAACATGTCCTGTCAAGCCCTTCTCAAAAATTTGGCACGTGGTTTACCCTCCCGAGCTTTCTTTTGAGGACGGCCTAAACCCTAACACCCGAAACCCTACGCTAAGGTGGCTGAAGCAGACCCGACTTTACTGGAAGCAAGAGACTGACCATGCTGTGGTTTCCATTGCGGCCTCTTGTCTCCAAGGTACGGAATAGGGGAAAAGTCGGAGTTGCAAGTAGGCCAAGTCGTAAAAAATCTTGGACCAACAACTGCTGCTGCTACTACTACTAACTACTAACTACTAACTACTAACTACTAACTGCTGACTACTGACTACTGACTACTGACTACTAACTACTAACTACTAAGTACTACCACTACTATCATCCATAACAATAGTGATATTCAGGGTTTCATAACATACCTGCCTGGCTTGTCTCCCGTTGCTAGAGATGAAGTTTGGCGCTTTTGTGGGTGTAGGTGTCCTGCTCTGGGGTTCCTTCACCAGCGCATTGGTCATGTCAATGTGAACACTGACCTCGGGTGAAGAACTGGCATTCCCAGCCATTAGAACGCTTCTTGTTTGTTGGTTTGGTTACCGTAACGCCTAAACCCTAAACCACGTGTTTTTTTGGGATTTGTCCAGGACTTCATTCATGGCTTCTGCGCTTTGCTCAGAACTCTTCCTGGATGCCATGGGTACACCCCCCTCTGCTGTTGATGGAGGGAATCGTGCATCACCTTAAGTCTTGAAGTTCCAGGAATTAAGGGCTTTTGGGTGGTGCAAGAGTTGTCAACAGTGGCTACACCCTACGCCCTTAAAACTCCAAATCTCAAAAAGATTCCGCAAGGCCCGTTCATGCCCTAAGCCCTAAACCTTAAACCTAAAACCTTAAACCCTGAACCTTACCTGAGAGCCTAAACCATAAACTTTTAACCGTAGGTCCTAGATGTAGTGTTGGGGTTCAGATTTCTGGGCCTTGGTTTAGGGCTTCGGGGTGTCCCATGGTCCGTCTGGCCATGGGAGATCCACCTAGGGTATACAGGATATGTAATGGGTTTAGGGTTTAGGGTTTAAGGTTTAGGGTTTAGGGTTTAGGGTTGGGGTATCCACCCGTAGTAATTATACAGGAATGTATAGGGATTACTTTGAAGGTCAGGGGGATGTAATTAATACAAGGTTTAGGGTTCAGGATTTAGTATCTAGGGCCAGAGGGATTCCGTAGGTAGGTAAATAATGGGGATACCTGGCATTATTATATGGCTTACAGGGCTTATTGACCGACTTGGTCCCCCTGACCCTCCACGCTTGTAAGGATATTATTGGGGGTTAGATAGGAAGTACATTCCAATATGTTTTTTCTTTTGAGGGGGTTCTGGAGTGTATCTATGTAAATGTATGTGTATACATATATGTGCATGCACACACTTCAGGTTTAGCGTGTATTGCTTGGGCATATTCCAGTCAATGATGGAGAAGAAAATGTAAACTTAAATGGGAACAAGGGTTATAAGGTGTAATTTAGGGTGCAGGGTTCAGGGGTCGATTTTGCCCAGGATGTCGACTTCGTGTACTCCTACGAGTATTTGGGCTGCAAGGACACTGACCGGCAACTCCCTGGCGTCGAGAGTTCTGGAGGGTTTGTAAAGCTTACTGTTGGGGCCTACTTACTACCAACTTATGAATAGAATTTTTCTGTTGCGTTTGAGGTAATGCAACCTATACAGAATTCTGCAAGGACCTAGGACCGTACGACTGGCAATGATACATTACCCCTACATGAACTACTGGCTTAGATTCCGCAGGAGCGTCTGGTGATCACCGCGCTCACAGATCGATGCTATGTGACGCAGTCTCAGGTCCTCGTTCGGGGATGTGTATTACCTGGTTTTTGGCAACGCCAAGCCCTAAAACAAGGATCCTCCCAATATGGTAGGCAGAAAGGCCCTCATTTGGGGATTTTGGGGGAACCACAATCCCCATGTCAGTTTGGGATTTAGCGCATTCATCTGTTTTGGGCTTGCGTCTGGGGATTATGGTTTGGGTATGCTGTTGACATTCAAAACCGCGCATGACCTCTTCGTACTGAAGCCTCTAAACCCTAGACCCTAAGCCCTAGACCCCCAACCCTAAACCCTAGAGCCGGAACCCTAAACCCTAAGCCCTAGACCCTAAGCCCTAGACCCTAAACCCTAGAGCCTGAACCCTAAGCCTTAAGCCCTGAATGCTAAACCCCAAAACCTAAACCCGGAACCTTAAACCCCCCAAAAAAGCTTAAATCCTAAATCCCCAAACCCTAAACCGAACTCCAACCCTAAACCGAACTGCCATCATGGTGAGGGTTTGGGATTCTTCGGGTCATCAGGATCTTAAGCATCAGCAGTACTTGAAGGGTCAGGTGGACTTAGTAAGTAGGTTAATAGAGTGGTAATGGAAAAGATAGCGGAAACTACTACATTTTTTTAAGGGTTTAGGGCTTAGGGCTGGGAGTTTAGGGTCAGGGTGACTTAGTAAGTAGCTTGCAGAAGGGGGGTATAAGCAGACTGACCCCGATTGGGGGACATATGTCCCCACTCAAAATCTGCTCATTAGGTCCCCCGGGCCTTCAAGTAGGGTCTGGGTCCACTGGGCAAGATGCCATTCAGAGGATTGAATCCAGGGATGGTAGCTCAACAAAACCAGCCTTTGCACATTGAGAACGCGCTGTATTACTAGGCATGTTGATAGTGATTCCTACGGAAGGTCGTCGAAATTGTAGTTCCGTTTAGGTACCCCAAGAAACCAGGGGCCGTATTACAAGGGGAACCCAGCAAGACTCTGGGCGGAAAGATCCTGCACTTGTGCTGCCAGAGCCGGTTAAGTGGGGACTCAGCAGATTATATGAAACGTACCTACACGCTAATTCCCCAGCCCTTTTTCAAGTTACTGAATTTTGCAAATCTAAGATGCCAGACCTAAGGTTAGGAACCCAAAGCAAGGGGTCCCAGATAAAGTGCTTTCGGGCCCCTTCGAAGAACACGGCTTTTAGCGCTTTCAAGCCCAACTGAGCGGCAGCCTGACAGCATGCCACAAAGCTAGCTTCCAACCGTTGCAGGAGAAAACCACCCTAGGGCCCCAAACTGCTGTGCTTCCAAAGATTCAGGGAACTTCATTCAATGCAGGGCGTCTTCCATCAACCACAAACTCAAAGCTTGACTTTCGTCCACAGACGCGGCAGATTCATTGCCCCAACCTGGGCTGTTGTTCAACAATTTCTGTCGTTTTTACAAAATGAAAAAGCCGTTGAGGAATAAGGACCTATAGTTTCGGGTAGTAGCTCAATAGAGAACCAGAAGCCTGGAACTCGGGATCCTATCTAGGGTTTTGTTTTAGGTTAGGGTCTAGGGGTTCATGGATGTAGGGTTTAAGGAAATTCAAGTTTAAGGGTGTAGGGTTGAAGTCACAATGAAAGTTTAAGGTTTCTCCCTGCCGGAGGCCCTTGGTATGTTCTTCGGCGGTGCGCCGGCAGGGCCGGCAGGAACCGGAAAGACGGAGACGACGAAGGAGAATTGGGTTGGTGACTGACTTCGCTTGTTGATGCTTAGTTGGTACTTGGAGGGTCAGGAGGACCCTCTAAGTGGGTTAATACTGGGGATAACTAGGGATATTATGAGGGTCATAGTGATTATTAACCTACTTACTAAGTTCCCCTGACCCTCCAAGTAATGACGGAATGGGTTGTAGTGCATTCTGTACGGGGTTTATACATATACAGACTACTATAGGGATCCCCTACTCATAACCAGCCGTAAGTGTATGGCCAGTTACTAGTTAGTTTCGGAAAATAGGCAATCGAAGTTGAGGTTGAGGCTGAAGTTCGCCTCTTTGAATTTGAGTCATAGCTAACCAGACACGGTTTAGGGTTTAGGTTTAGGGTTTAGGGTTCTCTAAACCCACTAAACCCTAAACCCTAAACCTCAACCCCTTTATCAACACACCCCAAAAACAAGGCCGTGTAGCGACTGAAGCAGCCTTTTATGGATGGAGGAAATCTTGCACCGCTGGGGATGCCCGAAGATATTGTAATTTCCAAGATATATCTGGCCTTCGCAAAATTATGGGTACCCTTTTGGGAGTCCCCATTATGAGGATGAGAGTATTTTGGGGGTCTATTTTGGGCCCCCTTTTCCATATGGTATACAGTGCAGTCAAAGATTTCCTTCATTCGTTGTAGGTTCAAATATACGATTTCATGCTAAGCTTTGATCGAGTCGCGTCTCGGGTTTGGTGTTAGGACATCGGGTGTGTGCTGGCTGGTTCATGGACATCTACAGGTAAGAAGGTTCAAGGGTGTGAACTTACAACGGACAGATTGCAGGTTGGCAGAAATTGCAACTTCAGTGTTGCCTATTACTTACGGGTGCTCGAGGGGTGTGGCGTGGGCGGGTGATCCTTATAGTGATCCCTCTATAAAGCCTCTCTAGAGTAGCCGTTATACTGAGCACCAGAAGTAGAAGGGAGGGCCTGGTTGATCTCATACTTGGACTGCGCCAATCTGACTGACTCCCTCTAGGAATTGCCTTGATTCCGAAACCCGAAACCTCAAACCCTAAACCCCTAGAAGACAATGGAAATTCCAAAGGCGATTGATCGTCCCACAGAATCCTAGACTCTGAGCATGCGTGAACACAAGCTGATCGAACGACCCCATATCACAGTTTAGGGATATTATCCCCCCAATAGTGGAGAATCAAATAAAAAAGAACATGGAAAATGAGATGGAAACAATTATAGGATCAGGGTTTAGGGTTAGGGGACTGGTGGAGCCAACAGGCTCTGTCAGGCCCTCTGTTTTTGGATGTGTCTAGCAGAAACAAAGAGAGCGTCGATTTGAGGCGCGCCTGAAGCTACTGCTAGGTCCTCCACCTGAACAGCCCCTAAGCTCTGTGAAGCTACATGGGCTTCCCGCCGGATTGTGCTCCTCGTTATTGTGTGTCTCCTGTGTAGACGGGGTTGTCTTCAGCCCCGGCAGCCCCAACAGCAGTATCCCAAGACGTTCAGAAGCTCTCTCCACGAACGCGTGCCCACAGCTTCCGCTATGGAGGTATGGCTGGATCCAATAGTAGCCTAAACCCTAAACTCTAAACCCTGAATTTCGTGAAAGGACATGGCCGCGTTGACGGTTGTCGGATTTGCAGCTTTTCCCTCGGCCCTGTAGTGCCCCGTTGGAATTCTTATGGCCCGTGGACTTCCCTGTAGAGCCTTGAAGGTTTCGCCCCAAAACCGAAGACCGAAAAACCTCTAAAGACCGCCCAGTTTGAGCGACACACATATACCTTCTTTTCTACTCAGGATTTCAACGCTGCTTTGATGATATAACCCCCTTCAGAAAGTAAGATAGGGGGTACATGGGGATCTTATTATGATATTGGCAAGTCCACATTCTATCTACTTGAGGGGGACTATATGTTTTCGGAAGTTCTGGCAGTTGACTAGTTGACCAGCGCAGGACATGGGCCGAACTCTGGGCGTCTTCGTCGCCGGGGCCTCAGAAGTACAAATGGGGGTTGTACTACAGATCCTTGTAAAGAAGGGACCATTGGGAATACACTTCCTTAAAAGGGGATCCTAACCAAACAAGAAACCTACATTATGGTCATTCCCTAAACCCTAAACCCTAAACCGACCACCATAGGGTTTAGGGGTTGGATGAACTGGACATTTGGGCGGGGGCCAAGACCGTAAGGGCAACAACGCGGTTTAAAGATGTAGGGTTTAGGGTTTCAGGTTTGGGGTTTAGGGTTTAAGGTTCCAAGTTTAGGGATCATTTTCGAAGACAACTGTCATCAAGATTGTCTGAACCCTTGTATGGGTTTTGGTTCCCCATTACACACGCTGTCCAGCCTGCTGTGACTCCCAAAAGCCAAATAAACACAGGCAACTCTACTTGGAGGACAGGGGGACTTATTCAGTAGGTTCATAATGAGGTTAGCTGGGGTGATTACATGGCTTTACAGGGGTTATTAGCCTACTTGCTATGGCTCCCTGACCCTCCAAGTAGACGCTAAATCCTAAACCCTAAATACCCTAAATACCCTAAATACTTTAAATACCCTAAATACCCTAGATACTTTCAATACCTTAAACAGCTTAGATATTTTAAATGCCCGAAATACCCTAACCCCAAGGTTGTCACCAACTGCTCCGATCAGCACCGATTCCGTGACATGGCCAAGATCTTCAAGGGCCTGTGCATGAGCGGACTGAGCCATGGTTGCACAAAGTCTCAGACAGGTGCAGCTTTAGGGGTTTAGGTGTAGTAGGGTTTAGGGTTTACCCTCGAAACCTTCAACACGAGACCCCCTAAACCCTAAACCCCCTAAACCCTAAGCCCGTGTCCCTAAATCCCCGAAACCCTAAACCCTAAATCCCCTAAACCCATAACCCAAATCCCCTATATAAACGCATAACCCAATTCCCCCAGGCCTGCTTCATTTCAGGTGGGGCTGCTTCGATGAGTTCAACCGAATTGAGCTCGAGGTGTTGTCCGTGGTAGCCATGCAGGCGCCTGGTTGCGTTTGAGGTTCAGGGTTTAGGGCTTGGGACTCAAGTTTTATGGTTTGGTGCTTAAGGTTTTAGGGTTTGGGGCACAGGGTTTAGGGTTTAAAGTCTATAGCCCAAAATAGGGACTGTTTATAGACTTTAAGACAAAGTACGTAACATTTTTATTCTTGGATCCCTAGGGGTTTGGGTTTGAGGTTCAGGTAAACTTGGGTACGTATTCAAAAAGCAACCCTGATGCAATGAATAAGAAGGTCCTGTTTCATTTGTACTTGAGGCCCCCAATTTGGAGAACCCTCCGCCCCAACCCTAAACTCTGAACCCTAAACCCTGAAGCTCCAACCCCTCGGTGCTACGAAACATACCCGAAAAATGCCCCGGAGCATACCCTAAACATGCCCCGAAAGATTTTGGTGGGTCTCTAGAACCTGCAAGGGTTATAGTATTTTGGGATCTATTTTGGGCCCCCCATTCTTGGGAAGCTGCCATACGTTCACGTAGACTGTCTTGTAGAGGATGCTAGAGGAATATCCTTCCCATGCAATCCGGGCATACTTCCTTCTGAGTTTGAGTGGTATCTTGCTTGGAGATACTCGAGCCCTGTATGTAGAGTCAGATTAAAGGCTCCTTCCCGTTTTAGTATGTGCAAGAAGACAATCCCACATGGTCCGACCACCAGCAAAAAGAACGCGGCTCACCTCTCCCTAGACCCTAAGCCCTAAGTCGCTAAGCCCTAAATCCAAAATCCTAAGCCCTAAGCCTTAAATCCTAGATCCTAAATCCTAAGCCCTAGACCCTAAGTCCCTAGATCCCAGAAACCCTAAGCCCTAAATCCTACGCTGTCTAGCGAGGTTGAGTCTATCTGCTCCGCCAAGAGGCAAGCCGCCCCTCGGCTGGCAAGGAGTTAGAAAATGCAAAGTAAAATGGGGTTTAGGGTTTTAAAGTTTTAGGGTTTTAGGCTTTAGGGTTTTAGGGTTTTAGGCTTTAGTGCTTAGGACCCTTGAAAGGGGCTACAGAGATAGCGTTGGGGGTATGGGGCCTGAATAAGTAGAATCGTAGGCGAGAATCAAACGGAAGAGAGAATGGCAGGTGAAAACGAAACTAGGTCTATATCACAGTTCATTGGGGCTGTATGCCGGGGCCAGACGAATTGGACTAGGGTTTGGAGGTAATTGATGCCATAGGGTTCAGGGATTAGGGTTATAGGGTTTGGGGTTTAGGGTTTTGGCGGGGCATTTTTTTGGGATTTTCTCATCGAATCCCACAGTCACCGGCTTCCACGGCTGAACTGGGGCTCAGATTGCTATACTCTGTTCTATGTGAGCTTGGGGCATCTTTCAGAGTGCAGTTCATGTTTGGGGACAGGGCTTTACCAGCTCTTTTAGGTCAGATCCTGGGTAGTAAGTTCTTCTTCCGCGGGGAATATTCCTCATAGGGTAAACCCCAAACCTCAAACCCTAAACCCTACCCCAGAGATGTGCTCCTTGAACTAGTCTACTGACTGACCTGATCTGTTTCAGGTTGCCACCTTCATGTTCCCAGGCGCTGCGGACCTGCTGGATGACCCAAGTATTAGTACTAGGGCTTAGGGTTTACTACCCGAAGCACTCCAAGTACCCTCAGTGGTCTAAGTACCCTAATCACCCCAACTACCCTAAGTACCCAAAACCCTAGACCCAAAACCCAAAATCCTAAACCGCTAAAACCCTAAAATCCTAAAACCCTGAACCCTAAACCCTAAACCCCAGGGGTCCGCATAATAAGGATTGTAGTACTTTAAAGGGTCTAGATTAGGGTCCTCTTATGCAGAGAAACTACCGAGTACTAAGAGACTACCGAGATTCTGATTTAGGGCTCACTGTAGGGGCCAAAGCAGTATAGTAGTTATACGGGATAATATAGGGGATATGTAGGGTTTAGGGTTTAGGGCCGGGTTAGGAATACTACTATTTCGGGGTAAGGGTCTAGGGGTACTACCTCGAATAGTGGAGAAGCACATGGGCTAGAAATTGCAACATACAACATCTTTGCAACTGAGCTTATATCGGGGTGTTCTAGGGAATTACCCACATTGTGTTTCTAGATTTACTGTCTAAATTTAGTATGGTTACCTCAAGCAGTCCTCAACATGACAGTGTAGGCGCTACATTACTTGCTGCACTGGGTTCCACTACTCACTACTCCATGATCAGCGTTGAAAAGGTGAGCGCTCACAGCTTACTCTGACTCCGAGGACGACGACAACTACTACTGTTGACATACTTGTCAAGAAGAACTTGCTGTAATACCATGATTCCCAAGGCATAAGGTACATAGTGTCATGCAGGATTTTCAGTACTCACCGCCCTAAACCCTATAGCTTGCATCGCATAGCTCGCTTGATCTAAATATTGTTACTAGGCCGCTGGATTTATAATTGGTGTTCGGGGGGCTTTACGATTAGGCGGAAGGGCTCATTTTCAATCATCGCTTCTGTTGCTAGTTGTATTACTATCACTACTGCTATTCCTGGTCCTTTCCTAGTCCTCCTTGTTCTTCCTCTACTATTTTGAGTACCCGCCCCAGTGAAACTGTGATAAAAACCACCTTATGTTACTAAGCTTTAGATTCTATATTTACATGACTACTTCTTCCAAAACCCTGAACCTTAACCCTAAACCACCTACTTCTTAATCCCTGACACAGGCGAGCCGGCGCCGATCAAGTTGGTTCCATCGGTGGCTTGGAGCTGCATGTGGGATGCGTGGGGGTTGGGGTTCAGGCTTGGCGTTTAGGGTTTGAGGTTTAGGGTTAGGGTTTAGGGCTCGGGGTATGAGGTTGCGGGCTAGGGGTTACGTGTTCAGGGTTTGGGCGTTGGGGCCTAGGGTTTGGGTGTAGGCTTGAGGTTTAGGGCTTAGGGTTTCTTACTGGGTTGCCCGGGGTTTGAGAGGGATGACTACCAGCATTTACAGTCTGCAGATTTGACGTTTAGTTAAAAGTAGAAGTTTGCCCTAAACGTTAAGGCCTGAAAGGAAGGCAAAGTTGGGGAAGTTTAAGCACTGTTATACGGCTTGATAGGGTCGGGCAGGAGTTTGGCAGGAGTCTATTGTGCGCGCGGTATTGCCAACCCCCTCAAGAGCATGGCAATCTCCGTAAACTCAACCATAAACCCAGCTCAAGCAGAAACCCTAACATCTAAGCCCTAAACCCACCATACAAGCTCAAGCTGCCTAGGTGGGTTACTTCATCACGATGAACCCCGGTTACGCCGGTCGACAGGAGTTGCCAGAGATGCTAGCTCTACGTTCTTAGGGTTTAGGGTTCAGGCTGTTCTCCTATATGAGCCATAGTCTAAACTCCTTAAAGGGGATTATATAGGGGATTATATATGGGACTTTTACAGGGGCTATTAAGGGGGATACTAGGAGTTTAGACTACAGCTCATATAACCACCCCCCCATACTACCTAGCCTAAGGTTCCCCTTCAATGAAGCTCAGTTGACCCTAAAGAAGGCTAATTAAGGGGGAAACCTGTGCCCAGTAGGGGTTTTCAGAGAGGCGGGGGGTTCAGGTAACCCAGAATATGGGTGGTTGTCAATATTATGGTCCAGATCCCTATTATAATACGGTACAAAATATTTAGGGTACTCTAAACCCTGGACCCTAAACCGCATGGGTAATTTGACAACCACCCATATGTCTTTGAGAGGTGAGGTTCGTGTAGTTTTTGTTCTTCGGTCTTCAGGTTGTCGAATTCAGACTAGGGTTCAGGGTTTAGGGTTTTTAGGTTTTTGGGTTTTTAGGGTTTGGGTTTTGGGTTTTTAGGGTTTAGGGTTTTGGGTTTTTAGGGTTTAGGGTAGGAAGCCTGGTATGTGAATTTGTCAGGAGACTGTTCGTTTGTTTTTGCGGACGTCCGATATTATCCCTGAATGGTTTAGTATTCGGGATTCCTTGAAGGGGTGAGGGTTTAGGGCAAATGTAACCCCACAGGAACGACTACCCCAGACCCTTAACTTAAACCCTGACTCCACAAGGCTGTATCCTAAACCCAAAGCTCCCACATGGCTCTGACAAATCCAGGTCTCCTTCAGGCGGTTGCCTACCAAAATAAAGGCTGGGGTATCCTATTCATGGGCTCTGCTGGTGATAGGCACCCATAAAGTGATAGAGAAAATGCAGAGCATATTGTTTCGGGTAGTAGCATAATTCGAAGGGCGTAGGTGTCTAGTGTAATGCAGGGCTTTGTCCATCACATTAGCGGCACGGTCGCTGAGGAACGTGAAGGCGCTGTTCCGCAGCGTGGTGTGGGCCCTACCACGGGTGTGGAATTAGGGTTTTAGGGTTAGAGTTCGTTCAGCGTTTCATGGTGTAGGCTTCAGTGTCTGAACGAATGACTAGTTGCTGGCTGCATGTTTGCACGGCATCAAGGCAGTAGACAATAACCGCCACCAGGATTGCTAACCAGGATCATGGCTGTAATGGAAGTGTCGTAGAGACGTGCATTCAGTCTCTTCAAGCAATTCCCATGAGCTACATGGTCAGTTCGCCGTTGCGCATGCAGCTTCCTTGTCTCAAGCGTCGTGCCACGGAATCAGCATGGAAGCTTTACTATCCCTCTTCATCCCAGTTTCTTGTCCTATGATTGGGAAATGCTGAAATTGCGAAGCTGAGCAGGAATCTAATGAACATTGCTGGCCGGCCTAGCCTGTGCGTCCGCGTGCTACGTGCAATGCAGTCTAGCATGCACTCAAAAACCCTAAACTCTAAACCTGAAGCTCCAAAGCTCCTTTCTTGAATGCTCCTATGACCCTTGCTCTTACGCCTACTATAGGCATAAAGTCATATGCCATGAGTCCTCCTACACTTCCCTCCCCCCAATAGCGCCTCCGTGACCCTTCATCAATCCGATTTGGCTTTACAACCTTTAATTAGGAAGGAACACGGGGGTAGTACAGGGGGTGGGTAGGGAAACTCATAAGAACAACAGCCCCCTAAACCCTAAATCCTAAACCTTAAATCCTAAACCATAAACCCTAAACTGTAACCTCAAGGCAATGATGGTCCCCAACCGAGAGACCATCATGAAGGTGAAGCTGGCATCTGTGGGTCTTGCAGCGGCACAAGGTTTAGGGTTTAGGGTTTAGGGGGTTAAGGTTTAGGGTTGAGGGTTTAGGGTTTAGGGTTTAGGGTTTAGGGTATAGGGTCAGGGGGGGTTTAGGGCTTAGGGGGTTTGCGGTTTAGGGTTTGAGGCTTGAGGGTTTAGAGTCAGGGGGACTTAGTAAGTAGGTTCCTAACCCCTATTAACCCTAGTTCTCCCCATCTTTATTTAAGCTAGTTACTAAGTCCCCATGACCCTCCAAGTAGGGTTTCGGGCCACTGGTCTGGGTTTTGGTTTTAGGCTTTAGGGACTCATGTTACCCCAGTTCCTGTCTGCAAGCCTCCAAGTACGAGAGTTCAGGATCTCAGTCTTATGGCAGTGGGGGGCTGTGGTTTTGACGCTTCGGTCCCCCGATAGGGGGGTTGGGGCTACCGTCGAAAATGCGGGTTTTGTCTGCCTTTCAGAAGATATGGTACGTAGTTTTCGAACGTTAGGGTCCCTTACATGGAGCCCGCAAAGGCCTTTTGAGGCAAAAGTAGCAAGTCCTGCTTAAGACTGCACGTTAGTTGTCGGATACAAACCTGTATTTTTACTGCAGCCTGAACACAGGCACATGCTGCGGCCCGAAGCCTGCATGATACTACAAAGGCGTCAGTACTTTCCGGTTTAGGGTTTAGGGTTTTATGGGTTGAAAGTTTGGTCCTGGCCTCCTTTTCTAAGTCTAGTATTCGGTGCCCGAAAAGAGTTTCAAATGATATCGGTCATATTTAGGCGCCTATATTACCTCCAGTATCCCAGGCTATTCGCAGATGGACCTCCTGGGTAAGAAGTTCTGCATCCTGTACGCTCTTTGCGAGCAGCAGCTGAGTAAGCAGAGGTGCGCACGAAGTTGCGGGTTGGCACAAAAATGAGAAGCGGGGGGTCAATGTAGAAAAGAGTTATGATCCATTCATTGGGTTCTAGAATGAGGCCCCCTGTTTATGGTGGTTGGGCCTGGGCTTGTGATGAAGGTAACTCCTGCCCTGCGAACATAGGAATCCAGTTAGTTTGTTGTCGGAGAACAACCCTAAATCCTGAGCCCTAGCTGTAGCAGAAATCGCGACGTAGAGGGCGTTTCTTTGCACAAGCGGTGGTCTTGTCTTGATTGCAGAATACGAGAAACATGAGGGAATGACACCAATTCTTCTCACTCAAGCGGAACCTAATCTCTAAAAACGCTGAGTCGAGCCCTAAACGATTAAGCCGTAAACGCATAAATTGTCTAAACTAGACCCTACGCTTATTCAACAACTATCCAAAAGCCTAATCTTTCTATTCCCTAAACCCTACCCTGCTCCAGGCGAACATGGAACCTGAAAAGGGCACTTCGTAGACTGCTGTCCTTTAGAAACGGTGGCCTTAGGGGGTTCCACAGTAGTGTGTTGAAGGGTAAACCCTAAACTCCCTAACCCCTAAACCCTCAACCGCTGAAGCACAAAACCCTGAACCCAGAAACACTAAACCCTACATATCTGATACAACCTCTTGAAGGGGTTTCCAGCAGGCACTACGACTTTGGCCTGCGCAACATTCTTAGCACCATGGCTGGAAATGCTCAGGATATGGGGGGTTTCCCACCATGAATTGGGGGTTTAGGGATTTAGGGTTTAAGCTCTAGGGTCTAGGCTTTAGCGTTTAGGGTTTATGGGCTGAGGGCCCCTGTGACAGGGTAATGGGAGATGTACAGGGTTCAAGAGGAGTCAGGTTTTAGGGTTTAGGGTTTGCCAAAACTAGGGGTCCCATAGATGGGATTCTAGTAGGTTGTCTTAGTTCTGAAAACTTTGGTTTCGAGGTTTAGTTTAGGGGTTTGGGGTGTAGGTTAGGGGCGTAGGCTTTATGGATCTAGGGGTTTGGCTTTTGTGCCGGGAGTTTGGGGTTTAGCATATTGGGATTCATGATTACGGGTAATTTGGCGATTAGAGACCCTAAACCCCTAAACCCTAAACCCCTAAACCCTAAACCCTTATGAGAAAGGGCTCGGAATTTCGAGCTTCGGAGTTCAGAGCCCGAAGCCCTAAACCATATAGTCCCCCTTAAGTAGATACATTATGGGTCTTAATGGGGTTATATAGGGATAATGGAAAAGAAAATGGAAACTACTATTTAGGGTTTAGGGTTTAGGGTATAGTCCCCCTTAAGTAGATACAATATGGGGTATATGGGGATGTTATTACAATAAACCCGAGGCCATATTCTATCTACTTAAGAAACACTATAAACCGTTATGGTGATGAAAGGGTAACATTTGCTGGATCAGGTGTTGAGAATCTTCTCACCTACCCCAATTGGTGCTAAATGGAGTCCTACTTCCTGCTTTTTGAGATTGCCGGAAGATCCGGGATGGAAGGGATTTGGTTTAGGGGTTAGGGTTTGGGAATTTGGGTTTCGGGTTTATAAGGGATTAGGGTAAAGGGTTGAGGGGAACCCAAATCCCAACCCCCCAAACCCAAAACCCCCTCAAACATCGGTTCTCCAGCTTCGGAAGGGCCCTGCACAAACCCGGTCCTCGAGTACGCAATGATCTTGCCCGCAAGCACCCTTCAATCACCATGCCCTCAAAGCCCTGAATCCCGAAACCCCGGCACCATGAACTAAAGCCCTATACACCCTAAGCCCCTAAACACTAAGCCCTGTAAACCCTAAACCACGAAACCTCGAACCAAGCCCCGGACTAGGCGTATTGCGAACCTCGGGTGGTGTGAAGCGATCCGAGCCCCCTGATGCCGATGAGGCGCATGGGATGAAAACAACCTTGAGTATCGCGAATAAAAGCATGGTTCAGGGTCAGGGTTTAGGGGCTGAGAGTTTAGGGTTCAGGGCACAACCCGTGTTATAGGAATCCTCAAAATACCTGCGATAGTTGATGCTAGCTTCGACTGTATTTGTACAAGGCAGAATGCTCATCAGGGTTTTGGTGAAGAGTTCCTGAGGAATGTTCGCGATGTTGTAGACAATATTTTCAAAGTGCTATCTCATATTGTTGCTGGAAGGCATCCGGCGCGATCTTAGCTACTAGCTCCCGGGAATTCCTGTACTCTAGCGGCCTCGGCAATTCTCCATACAATCCATTCCTCCTGAATAACCTACTTCACTAAGACCCAGATAGTCCTTGAAGCAAATCGGAATCCATGTCTATGAAGCTCCTACTCGGAAGATCAGCCGGACACAGCGAATAGCTTCAAAACGGGGTTGGAGTTCAGAGTCTAGGGCACTTCAGGGCTGAAAAGCTGCAAGCTCTCTGGGACATATCACGATAGTGACTTGGTCTAGCCAAACGAGCGTTGGGGAGCAGTCAGAATTCCAGCGTCTACTTGCGTTAAGCCTCCCAAGCCCTATACCTTGTTCTGAGGTTTGGGGTGTAGGCGGCTTTGGGTAGTACCCTATTCAAAACTAACATGGAACCCCACAAGCGGGCGCCTCGCGGTCCTTTCAAAGGGCGGTTCTTTATGGTTCCATGTTAATTAGTCTGGTCCAGTAAACCCCTAAACCCCTTGGGTACTGCCCCCACCCAGTAACAGTCTATATTAGGGGTCCGATTAAGGGCGATATGTAACCACATTATAAGTATTATCCAACTGTTACTGAGCGGGGGCAGTACCCAACCTAAAGCCTACATTGGGTAGGAATGGATTCGGGATTCCCTGGACCCTAAAGCGTGTTGCGAGGTTTTGCCCTCGTCCATAAACTAATATGGAACTCCATATAGGCTATAGTCTAAACTCCTTGAAGGGGGTTTTATAGGGGAGTGTTATAGGGTTTACTAGGGGGGATACTAGGAGTTTAGACAATGGCTCATATAGGCTCCCTTTCGAAAGGCAGTAGTACGTAGTGTTTACAGGTTTAGTTTTGGGATTTCAGGTCTAGGGTTAAGAGTTTATGGCTTGGGGTTTAGGGTCCAAGAGTTGTTCCGGTTTTAAAAGGACTTTCATGGGAACCCCAAACAGGGAAGCCCAAGAATATAGTAGGAATATAATAGGACTATACATACCAGGGTCCTCATATTCTATTATATTCAAACTATATTCTTGGCGTTCCCTGTTTAGGGTTCCCAGTAAAGTCCCTTTAGGTTTCGGGGACGGTGAAGGTGAAGGGCTGAGGATGTAGGGCCCGGGCTTTACGCATGGGTACCTCTGTAAGATCCGGGCCAGACATCTACCCCTGAGTTGCTGGATTAGGGTTTAGGGTTTAGGGTTTAGGGTTTAGGGATTCTGAGGATCATGAGGCCCTGTTTCCTAACACCTATATATGGGTTGTTCTCAAAATTCTGCGCCCCTGCTGGCTCCAGATCACATTACGGCACCTAATACGTACAGTAGGGGTACCAGAAATGGGAACATAGTTCTGGGAACTAGCCATATAGCAAGATGTAATTCCCGAGGCCTACCCCTGAGTTGTAACACCCTACAACCCTAAATCCCTAAAACCCTAAATCCCTAAACCCTAAATCCCTAAACCCTAAAACCCTAAAACCCTAAATCCCTAAACCCCTAAATCCCTAAACCCCCATGGTAAGTAACAACCAAGTTTAGTTCCGGCAAGCCCTGAAGCGCAATGGGCTTAGGGTTTGAGGCTTCGGGTTGAAGGCTTAAGGTTTAGGGTTTAAGGTTTAGGATTTAAGGTTTAAGGTTTAAGGTTTAGGGTTTAAGATTTAAGGTTTAGGGTTTAAGATTTAAGGTTTAAGGTTTAGGGTAGAAGATTTAGGGTTCAAGGTTTAGGGTTATAAAGCTAAGCCCCCGGCTTTGACAAGGGCCTTTTTTGTGGGAGGCTGGGAACCTCTACCTATAAGGAGGAGATACAGGGAGCTCAACCCTAGCCCCTAGATCCTAAACTCTAACCCTAAATCCAAAACCCTAAACCTCAACGAGATCTAAGGTCCCAACCATGGGTCCCCACCTGTATCCTGGGTCAGGACTACCAGCCACCAATTGGGTTGTAATGTTTCATAGGGTAAACCATGGGTATAAAAGGACCCCCAAGATTCAGGGCGCATACTAGGGGCCCATGGTTCCAGCCTTTTGACAAACCTAGCCCAGTTTCCATTTGAAATTCTTGTCAATTTCCATTCATTTTTCATTTGGTTCTGCATTATAGTACTTTCCATTCTCCGTTTCCATTCCCCTATATCGCCAGGAAGTTCCAGCAGAAGTTTCTAGCAGCCAGGCAACTCTATGATGAGAGTTACGTAGTCTACCCTAAACCCTAAAACCCTAAACCCTTAAACCCCAAACCTTAAAACCCTAAACCCTTAAACCCCAAACCCTAAACCCCAAACCCTGAACCCTAAACCCTAAACCCTAAACGGTTCAGGATTGACATATGAATCCCAAAGCTCTCAACTCACGGGTTCCCCTGCTGCCCCCCCATAAGAGCCCCCGATGCCAGGCTTCCCTGAAATCATCTCCCTGAGCCCTAAACCCTAAACTCCCCTTACCCAAGGTTAGGATTTAGGGTTTTGGGGTTTAGGGTTTAGGGTTTGGGGTTTAAGGGTTTAGGGTTTAGGGTTTAGGTACCCCCCAATCAGCCTTCATTATCCTTAAACATCCTGTCGCAGGAGATGCTTTTCATGCGTACCGTCCGCGACATGCCCCTTGCCTTCATCCGGATTTAGGTTGAAGACCTGATGTGAGCCATAGTCTAAACTCCTTATAGGGGGGTTACATAGGGGATTATATAGGGGACTACTATAGGGGATATTAATGGGGATACTAGGAGTTTAGACTATAGCTCATGTGGGGTTGAGGGTCTGGGGATTAGGGGTAACAGTCTGGGGATTTGGGTTTAGGGTTTATAGGGATGAGGGTCCGGAGTTTAGGGCGTAGGGCATTAGGGGTTAAGGTTCAGGGACTAGGGTTCAAAAAGGCTTGTTGCTAGACTGCACAACTCAACAGTTTTGACGTAGAAATAGCGATTGCTTCTGGAACATGGGCTTTGTCCTATGAAATGGGGTTGGTGAAGTATCGCGTATTGAGTGTTCGTGATCTAGTTTTCCGCGCCGAATTCCAGCCACCCACTCCAGAGAGAACCCCAAAGACAAAAAAACAAACGAAACCAAACAGAAACACACGTAACAAAGATTCTGGCCTATAGTAGGGGGATAAACAGTCCAAATCACAAGACAGCTGGCCTCATATCCCATGGCCGAGGAAATATGGCCTCATTGTTGTTTTTTTTAGTGGTTTAGGGTTTAGGGCGTTCTTCCATTTGTTGATCATTCCCTGACTATGTGGCCGGATGCTTTGCGGGAGGTTCCTGGATCCCGAAATTCCTGAAGCACTTGCCGATACTGATCTACAAAACTTCCTTTGTGAACTGATTTGACTGTTCGCTTTCGAGGCATGTCGAGAAATTAGGGATAATGGAGAACCCCTTAAACCCTAAACACAATAGAGCGTGGCAAGCCTAGGTCAGCGTAAAGGGGTTAGAAGAATGTATTTGCATTAGTGTCCAGAGTTGGGTTGGGTTGTATAGGGATGATATAGGGTTATATAGGGGTGATGTAGGGTTATATAGGGGCTATATAGCGGGGGTGGTTGTCTAAGACTGCGTGTGCACACCGCAAAAACCTCTGGGCCCCCTGACGAGACATTCCACGCACAAGAACAGCAGCTCTTAAGCATCTGCACGTCCTGGTAGACTCCTTTTGCGTAGAATACGCTAAAACCATATTGAGTTCATATTTCCTTAAGAATTAGCGTTTTTGGAATTTCCCCTAAACCTTAAACCCGAAACCCGAAAGTATAGCCTTGAGGAATTGTTAAACGCGATTTTTTGGTGATCTATGGAGATTACAGCAAACGCATAACCATGGTCGTCTTTGGCACCTATAGGAAAGGTTTTCAGGAAACAGTCCTTCGCTCAAGCGATCCCTCAACTCTGAACAATGGGGGGGGGATGGTGGATGCTGGCGTATATATACACATCCTAAACCCTAAACCCTAAACACTAAACCCTAGGACCTTAACACATACCCGTAGAAGCCCCTTCTAAGGGATCTAAGGTTTCCATTTGATTTTCCATGAACGCCGCTTTTTCCATTTTTCGATCTGTGCCATTGTCTAGACTGCCAGTGGTTCCTAGGAAGTTCATGGAAAACATTGGCCTGGCCAATGTTTTCCATGAATTGATGGTTTGCCAAAGAATCTCCTGAGGTTGCGTTGGGAAAAGTTGTCCAGTTCGACTTTTTTCTTACGGTTGTTGGTTGAAAATGGTTGGAAAGTTGTCCTCTACAACTCTTTTCAACGAATTCTTGGTGTTGACGAATCTCAGGCTCTAGGCCCACATCTTCCAAAACCATCATTTCGTTTTTCCACTTTTTTGATTCAGTCGTAGGAAAAAGTTGTCCTGGACAATTTTCGACAACCAATACCTAGACCCTGAAGACTCCAACTAAAAGGCAACCCCTACCCAAGAGTTTACCTTTACCCAAGATGCAGCCGCTATATAAAGCACAGCCACCTCCAAAACAAGAATTCCAGGATTCCAAGATTCCTCTTTAATTCCTAATTGGATTTAAACGGAATCCATATAGAGCCAAGCCACATCCAAAGCAAGAATTCCAAGATTACAAG
>CAJNIZ010003979.1:0-22409 GCA_905231905.1 Symbiodinium pilosum
GGTTTGGGGATTAGGGATTTAGGGTTTAGGGTTTAGGGATTTAGGGTTTAGGGATTAGGGTCTAGGGTTTGGGGTTTATGGATTTCGGGATTTAGGGTTTAGGGTTTAGGGATTTAGGGTTCAGGGTAACCCTACTTGCGGGGAGAGGGGACTTTGTAAGTAGGTTAATACTGGAAGAGAAAATGGAAACTGTATTATTTAGGGTTTAGGGTTGGGGGCTAGTAGGTTAATAACCTCTATAACACATATAGTAAGCCTAATTATCCCCATTCTTAACCCACTTACTACGTTCCCCCTGAGCCTCCAAGTAAGTAAACCCTAAACACAAAGGTATAGTACGACAGGCCTGGTTTATTCTAATACCAAAGGGCGTCTACAGGAAATACATTCCTGTCATTTTAGGGGTTAAGTGTTCGGAGTTCGGGGAAACCCTAAACCCTAAAACCCTAAATCCTAAACCCCGAGGTTTCGGGAATTAAGTGTTCAAGGTACAGCGCTCAGATCTGAGCTTAGGGGGTCTAAGAGGGTTTAGGGTTTAAAAGTTTACGGTTTGGGCGCTTCAGACGTTTTAGGGTATGTGGGCTTCAAGGTTTGGGGCTCCGCATGGGGCTTTTTTGTCCATGTTGTGCCTAAACTCTGAACCCTGTGCCCCTAGGACCTTGAAAGTAGGTGAAATGTTGGCTGCAAGTATAATTTAGGTATAGTTATCTTGAACCCCTGAATTACCCCGAACCCCATGATGCTTGAAAGATCCTTGGCGTGCTTCACAATTTGTCAGGCATGTGTTTGCCTGACATGACGTTGGAAAAAACCCGCACTTAAAAGCACAACCTGAGCTTTGCATATGTTATTGATGCTTGTTGAGGATTAGGGTTTCGGGAATAGGGTTCAGGTTTTTTGGGGATGTTGTTCTCCTGATCTAGAAGGAATAAAGGCTGGACCCCCCCCCCTCCCCCCAGCCCCAGGGTTCTGTTTGCTTTCCTTTACTCGACCTCACGAGCCTCCTTATCCCCTTCTCCCCATCGTGTGAATTGATAGGAAACTATCAGGACGCATTGCAATGTATAAAAACCTAAAAATCCTATCTATGCAAAAATTGGAGCCCGACAGTGTCCCTTTCTGTAGGAATACCTGTGTGTTAGCAGGGACCAAGCGAACGGTTCAGGAACTGGCTGAACCCATATAAAGATATTATGTATTACCCCCCTATATACATCATAGATAGGGGGTAATATAGGGGCTATGTAGGGATAGATAGGGTTTAGGGGTTTGGGTTTAGGGATGTTATCCTGAAAATGGAGAATCACATGGAAAAGAAAATGGCAAATGAAATGGCAACTGGGTTTCTACAGCTGATGGGGACGAGCTTTCGCTGGGGCCGGGAGCAAGGTTTCCAAATACTAGGGTACGTCACCCCATGCACATTCGCGAGATGGTGCTGATACTCTAAACGCGAAACCTCAAATCCTAAACTTACAGCCCTAAACCCTAAGCCCTAAGCCCTAAACCCTAAACCTTAAGCCCATGACTTTGAGAAGCTTCCCACTTGGTTCAAGCCGCTTGTGCAGGGCCTGCTGCGGCAAAACGCGCAAGCGCGGAGCTACGCGCAGCTTCAAGCTCAGTTAAGTTGTTTTCTGAGAAGGTTTGCTAGGGATCCTAGGGTTACGGTTTAGGGTTTAGGGTTTAAGGGTTTAGGGTTTAAGGGTTTAGGGTGAAGGGTTTGGGGGATTACCTTTTGCCCTGTTTATCCAAAAAGCCCAATGCAGGTAACATTTACAGACGTTTGGGCCCAGTGTAGGTATTATTTGTGCACTCGGATTTCTAGGGTAGGTACTATAGAGTTCCCCTGCAGGATTATAACGTAGCGACTCTTCCGAGAAACTCTCCCAGTTCGACATTTATCAAGATCAGACTCCTGTGTTTATCCCCCCCCTAGGTTAGTTGCCGGTCCTCTTCGTGTGCGCACCCACTAAACCCTAAACCCTAATCCCAAAACCCTAAACCCCTAAACCCTAAACCCCTAAACCACTTTAAACTTGCGTAGTGCCATTGCTTTCTATGAAGGCTTTGAGGAGATTTACGGAAGCCTGCTCACGGAAGAGCCTAGACATAACCAGTCATAGACCCTAATTCCAAGTCACGACCTAAACTCAAAAGCATAAGATGGCCTGTTGGATTTCCTTCCTGCTGAGACCTGGTATTCTAAAACTATATGACCTATAGCCTCAACTCCTTAAAGGAGGGTTGTATAGGGGAGTACTATACGGGAGTACATACTATAGGGGTAGGAGGCTAGATTATGCCTAATATAAATGCTAAATGGATGAAGAACTCATTCCATCTTTGCGACAACTTATTTGCCAGCTTGGCTGTCCGAAGGCAAGTAATTGTCAAAAAAACGAAAAATAGTCTAAGGGCCATTATTCTACATAATTACGTTGGGGATCCAGGTACACCCTAATCCCAGACTCCCATACCGTTTTCAACCCTAAATCCTTTAATCCCCAAACCCTGCACCCCAAAACCCTAAAAACCCTAACCGCGGACTATTTAAATTCAAGAGCCAACTGCAGGAAGCTCCTTCTGAAGAAGGCGCGCGAGCAAAACGTGGCCAGGCACCCTCCTATATCTACATAGGTGACAATAGGATTTAAGCGCGTTTGGGGCGTATGAACCTTTAGAGGGTTGATGGCTTTGGGAATGAATTTTTTTTTGGGGGGTTTGGTTTAGGGTTTAGGGTTTAGGGTTCAAGGTTTAGGGTTTAGGGTTCAGGGTTTAGGGTTTAGGGTGGTGCGTGGGTAGCGTGCTTGATGCGCACTTGGACTTTCTCGAGGTCTTAAGAAGGCGTGAATTTCTTAAGCCCTAAAAAACCCTAAACTGGGACCCACAACGTGACAACGGCCCGTAGGGGAGATCTGGATATGCAGTTGAGGGGTTTACGATGTAGGGCTATGGCTTAGGGTTTATGACTTTGAACTGTTTGCTGTTGTCCAGTAGAGGTCTGAGCCATCCGGACCATCATGTTAGCATTGGGGCTACCGGGCGACCCCACTCCTATTGAAGGCTCAAGTGGGGCTATAGCTAGGACCACTACCAGACTACCACTATCACGTGCATGCCAGTTCGGGGACTTGTAACCCAGCTTATGATAAATTTCCCATGAACTAGGAAGCACAGCTCATGGGCGAAGTGCTTCCCCACGCGGCTCAGAAAACTGCTCGTTCGATCCTGCACGCTACGTATGGGATTGAGGGTATGTCCAAGCCAAGCTTATTCTTGCCGAGTGCGGATTTGGGGCCTATCTGAAAGCCCCGACTGTGAAATTATTGGGGGAATATCGCGCAAAGTGTTTTCCATAATGGCAATTTCTGGGCTGTCCTTTGTGATCTTTTTTTAGTTTCCCCTATTAAATTCTGGAGAACCATAATAGTAAATAATTTTCCAAGGTCTTAAAGGACAACCCAGATTTGGGGACAGGAAATTTGATCGACTACCGTTTTTGTAGGATTTACAGGCTTGGGGATCTAAGAGCCGACATACAGCTTCACAACACATGGGCGGTTGTCAAAATTATGGTCCTTTTTTGGGTACCCTAAATATTAGATGCCGTATTATAATAGGGACCTAAAAAAGGGACCACATTTTTGACAACCACCCACATTCCCTGCGCACTGCCTGAGGAGTAGCCCTTCAATCCCTACATCGTCCCATAGAATCCCTGGGTCGTTCAGTGAGGGTTTAGGGTTTACGGTTTAGGGTTGGGTTTTAGTGTTTAAAGGTTCAGGGTCTTTTCCCATCTCTAGGAGTCATACTCATTTCATGAGTCCTGGTTTTCGGCCAATGGCAACCCTAAACCCTAAAACTAAAACCTACCTAGACCCCCCAAGTACCCTCAAAAAAAATTAAGTATCCCCAAATAGAAGCTACATAGACCCTATTTCAGAGTACTTGGGGAGTCCAGGTACAGCCTACACCGTCTGTTTCTGGGGCTCTCTGTCAAAATTCTTGGGCCGCTGCGCAGTTTGGGGAGGTAGGGTGCGGTAAATCACGAATTGGGACCGTAAACCCTAGAACCCTGCTTGAAGGTTCGTGGGATTTAGTATGTATACTTATAACTGGTTTGTAAGCTACTGTACTTCAATTGGGGTAACCCAAAAGGGACTGCGATTTGGCGCAGTAGATCCTCGATGGACGACAGTCCGCCCTCCAGCGCTTGCTTGCCTGACTCCTCTAAACCTTAAACCCTGAACCCTTCGGGTGCCTCATTGAGAAGCCCCACATCTTCCCTGGAGCCTTCACTGGGTTGCAGTTGGGGAACTTAGATTAAGTCACCATCATGGGTATATACATAGTTAATAGGAGGGATTCCCCAATATAGTAACAAAATTGGATTCCTTAACAGCAACCCAGTTCAAGTATAGCCCTCGAAAGACGTCCGCAGGGAGCCTGCATTCGTGGATCGCCTTCAGGCTCTTGGGGGTTGTGAATTCGGGCTTAGGATTTAGGATTCAGGTTTAGAGTTTGGGAATTGGGGTGTGCTCTTTAAGTTTAGAGTTTGGGATTTAGGGTTTGCTGTTTAAGTTCAAAGTTTGGGATGTAGGGTTTGCTGTTGAAGTTTAGAGTTTGGGATTTAAAGTTCGCAGTTAATATGTGAAGTTTGGGATTTCGAGTTTGCCGTTTAAGTTTAAAGTTTGGGATTCAGGGTTTGCTGTTTTAAGAGGTTGGGATTTAGGGTTTGCTGTTTAAGTTTAGAGTTTGGGATTTAGGGTTTGCTGTTTAACTTTAGAATTTAGGATTTGGAGTTTGCTATTAAGTTTAAAGTTATGGATCTGGGGTTTGCTGTTATAAGTTTAGGGTTTGGGATTTAGAGTTTGCTGTTTAAGTTTAAAGTTTGGGATTTAGGGTTTGCGGTTTCATAGGGGTTTTGGGGATTCGCTGGCTTAGAGTTGGCCATTCAAGAGTTGTGTTTAGTCTGGGTTTGCCCCTCATGACAGACCTTGCTTACCCTAAGGGTCCAAGGACCCAAATAATAGGGTTCTAGGGCTTAAATATGAAAATATGAATGGTATTTGGGCCCTAAAACCCTATTATCTGTTTATCTGTGGTCCTATATACCCCTATATAGTCCCCACATATCCCCCTATAACCCCCTTAAAGGGACCCTATTATTTGGGTCCTTGGACCCTTAGGGTTACATGTTGTGGGACAGACGCAAAAGTACGGGTGAGGTCAGTGCGAAGCCCAGGAGCCCAATACCCGCTGATTAAAAAATGTACCTTCAATCTTGGGTACTGCTCCGGTTAAGGGTTTAGGGCTTAGGGTTTAGGATTTAGGGTTTAGGATTTAGGGTTCAGGGTTGAGGGTTTAGGGTTTAAGTTGGGTACTGCCCCCACCTAGTAACAGTCTATATTAGGGGTCCTATTAAGGGCTATATATAACTAACCATATTATGATTATTATCCAACTGTTACTGAGGGCGGGGGCAGTACCCAACTTCAATCATACTAGGATCCCCAATATGGGTTAACTTAAGGGTTATTGGGCTTCCTGCACTCTGGGCAGGGATTAAGACCTTGCCGTATGAGCTATAGTCTAAACTCCTTTCTATCTTCTGAATAACCCCTATATCCCTCCCTTATATAGTCCCCTATGTCACCTCCTTTAAGGAGTTTAGACCCTAAACCCTAAAACCCTAAACCCCATGTCACCTAAGGCGTTTAGACTACAGCTCACATGAGTCGTATTTTATTTGGGGCTACTATGCTACCCACTATAGAGTAAGATTATATCCTCCTTTTGGGGTATAGCATTTTATATAAGGAATAACCCCAATATAACCCTAAACCCGAATAACCCCATTATAGTAGTTTCCATTTTCTTTTCCATTATCCCAATATAACCCTAATATAACCCTAAGGAATATTATCTTACTAGGTTCAACCACCAAAAAAACACTACTCACATGAGCATGGCTCCGGAGGCGCTTTTGGAGCTGTGGCCGCATAGCGAGCGAGAAAGACTGCCTGGACCTTCAGGGTTTAGGGCTTAGGGTCTAGCAGTTCATGGCCTTAAGGGGTCCAAGTACCCCAATCATGGGTTTTGAGGAGCTGAATACTGCAATCTGAATGGTTTTTGATACCTGAAAACCTGACATTTGGGTACTTAGACCCCTTAAATCCTAAACCCTAAACCCCAGACCGCCTGTGCAACTCTAAGCCCGTAAGGGGGACCCGGAGGAGAGATTTGTAATCTCCACATCCCCATTGGGTTTAGGGTTTCGGGTAATATCTATGTGGGTTTTCCGGTGGTTCAACGTTTCGGGCTCAGGGTTGAGGGTCTTCAATTGCGTGTCATGTTAGTCCCCTGTAAGCAGCCGAGACCTCTGGAAAAGCTGCTAGTACAGTACGTAGTTGATTCCATCTTTCTTGTCAGTTACCTTTGGTAATGAAATTTACATACCAACTGCTGGACCTTGAGGAAATGGAAACTGACATGGAAGCTGAAAGCCTAGGGGCCACTGGCATTGCATGCCCCTAAACCCTGAACCTGAAGCCCTAGACCCAACACCCTAAGCACTAAACCCAAATCCCGAAACCCTAATATAAGCCTTAAACCCTAAGCCCTAAGCCCTCATCCCTGATCCCTAACTAAACCGTGAACCCTTAAACGCTAAACCTTAAAACTGACTGTCATTCCTGGGGGCTTCTGTCTTTCCGTATGATCCTATCGCTGAGTTGATGAGCACAACTGTGAAGTTCAGGGTTTATGGTTTCGGGTTTAGGGTTTAGGTCCCTGAAGTCCCAGTTGATGGGTTCAGGGTTGAGGGTTTGCTGTTAAGGCACTTGAATTCAATTTAAGCTGTGTACCACTATCACGAAGCTGCATTTTTACAAAGCACGTGTAATGGTGTAGCCCTCCTCCAAAGTATGGGATTCAGCACGGACCGTCTCAACGCGGGTGTCACGCATCTGGTTCTATGCTGCCAAGAACGGTGCGAGGGAAACATAAGTCGACAGGGTAGTCATTATTGTTTTTCGAGATCTACATGGGGTTGCTGACCCTGGACCCTATAGACCTCACTCCCACATCCCTAATGCCTACGCCCTTCACCATGAAATCTCAACCCTTAACACTGAACCGCTGTCTACGAACACCTCAAATAATTATGGTCTCCACTAGCTGAGAACTCCCGTGTTTCGGAATACAGTCCGGCTTAAGTCCTCTAAACCCTAAACCCTAAACCCAAACCCTAAAGCCTATGTAGTATATCTACTTTAGAGGTTACAATGGTACATCCCCCAAAGGTACCCCCGCCCCCTCCCAGATTTCAAGCCCTACTAGGCCTTACTAAGCCTTATAACGTCCTTATTAGTTAGCTCCTTACACCCTGGGGAAGGTACCCGGGGGGATTGTATTATAGCGATTGTATTATAGCAGCGTACCACTTAAGGGAATAGGGTTTCTGTAAGTACATAGTTAAGCCCTGGCAAACTATTCCTGCCAAGGTCAGACACATTGCTGGGGGGAGCAGCATCCGGTCCAGCCACTTGGCTAAGTTTAGGGTTTAGGGTTCAGTGGTATTTAAGGTTTAGGGTATCATTGGGGTAATATTAGCGTTTATATAAAGATAATGGAGAAGAAAATGGAAGCTACTATTTAGGGGTTAGGCGTTTAGTGTTGAGAGTTAAGGGTATTTAGGGTTTAGGGTTTAGGTGTTCAGGGTTAGGGTGAAGGGTATTGAGGTTTAGGACCTCAAGGTTCTCGGAGTTCTAGGGATATGTAGGCTTTAGGGGTTAAGGTTGGGGGATCAGGGTGAAAGATGTTTCTCAGGCGGCCTGGGTGTATGTATGTATGTATATATATATATATATGTCTCATGTATCGTGCTTTGTTGAGGGGATAAGGGGAGTGCCCCTCATACAGATTATGTCATATGAACATACTGAGAACCTTCGGGTGTTACTGCCGGGCCACCTATGCTGAAAACCAGCTATCAGCAGAAAGTGGTTAACTAAATTAGGCTTACCACAGCCTATGATGTTCAGACTAAGCATGTACTGCCGCCTTTTGGCACAGCGATGAAGGCAGCACCCGAAACCCTAAACCCTAAACCCCTAAACCCTAAACGTTAACCCCTAAACCCTAAACCTTCGAACCCTCAATCCTAAACCTTAAAACCCTATAAACCCTAAACCTTAAAAGTCCAAACCCTAAACCTTAAAATTGAGCCTCATCATGCTGCCTCTCCATTCTGGCAATGCAGCAGCTGGGATGTAGGGTTGGCAGGTCTTCCCTACAACTTATTGGTGCTTCAGGGAAAGTCGGGGTGTGGATCCCCATAATCATCCGTCTATAGTCCTTATATTCTATTGTTCTATGCCCCCACAATAGTCATTATGTTCATCCCCTCATTAAACCATCGGTAAGACAAGATAAACCTAACGAAGAGGAGCCTAGTCCAGTTGTAGCCCTCATGTGGTTACTGGGAGGGTCAGGGGGACTTGGTAAGTGGGTCAATAATGGGCGACACCGTCGATACTAAAATTGGTTTATAGGGGTTAGACGTATACCCTAAACCCTAAACCCTAAACCCTTAACCCTTAACTGACTAAGTCGGCTAAGTCACCCTAACCCAAAATCTTGGACCTTTTCACCCTCCGGATTTGGGGTTTAGGGTTTAGGGTTTAGGGCTCTTACGCTTTTTAGGAGGGTTCTAGTTTCCCCTTTAAGGGTACATGTAGGATCTATGGCAGGTTCCAGGGTTACGGGCCCATACTAGGGGCCCATAGTTTCAACCTTAGATCAACCCCCTCAACCCTAAATTTCAGATGGTCCCTATAGACCCTTCCAGGAAATCCGAAACCCATGAAACCCCCAAATCCTCGATGCTACATGGCCTCTAGAGCCTCTTCAGAGGAATTCCCCAAGTTTTAAAACCCCATTCAGCCTCTAAATCATAGAATTGCAACATCCTTGCCAGCTTAGAGCGCATCATAATCCCTGGAGATCCCAATGTAAATAGATAAGCATACATATGTACCCAGTATCCATTTCATGTTCAGTGTTCTTTTCCAGTTGGTTTGCCATTGCAGGGGTCGTATTCCCACAAATCCCCGAAACCGCAATCCCCAATCCTTACACCCTAAACCCTAAATCCTAAACCCTAATCCCTAAACCCTAATCCCTAAACCCTAATCCCTAAACCCTAAACCCTAAGCCGCCGCAAGCAAGGCATCTGCCATGTCTGCATCAACCACTTCTTTGGCAGGTCTCTGCCTCCAAGCGAACGGGGCATTTAGGGCTTCGGGTCGTTTGGGTTTGGGGGTCTAGGGGTTAGAGGATTAGAGTTGAGGGTTTAGAGTTTAAGGATTAGGGTTCAGGGTCTGTGGGCTAACGGGTTGCAGGGCTTAGGGTCTTGGCAGGGTAGGGTTTAGGGCTTATGGGGGGGGGGGGGTGTTTTGCTGTACCAAGACTTCCTGAAGACCCATAACAGTAGCCCCTTTTACCCCCAAATACGATTCATGCGTGTAAAGCCCAAATCCTGAAACCCGAATGAGGGGTTCTGACTGCTCAACGCGCCCCCCTGCATATAACGATTGTAAATATTCCGGGGTCGCCCAGTCAACTTTCGGAAAACTTCTTTGGGGGGGTCCCAGCCCTAAACCTTGAACCTAGAACCCTGAACCCCAAACCCTAACCCTTAAACATAAAACCCCTAAGCCCTAAACCCTACACTCCTGGAAACTAACATGGAAACCCAACAGGGGCCCTATAAAGACTACAGTCACTCCAAAATGGGACTATATGGGTTTCCATGTTAGTTTGGGGGAGTGTAGATTTCACGGCAAGGTGCCTCGCATCACAGGAGCTTGGGGAGATTAGACACCAAGTTTATCTTTCCAGCTACTACCTGGGTAGGCCCCTGGGATATTTAATATTTTCCCTAATGGCTTTTATAAGGGACCCTATATACTAATATTTTTCAAAGGGCTTTAGGGGCCAACCCAGCTACTGAATTAGCGGTTCGGTTGCTTAGACTTTCCGGCTTCTCTGCCTTCTCTGCCTTCCTTCTCTCTGTTTCTTTTTGTTTTGTTTTCTCTGTTTGGGCGTTTCCAGACCCAAGCATGGAATTATTCCGTTCCTGTATCGTTATTAACCCGTCCAGACCAAATTACACATTCAGGCCTAATTTCGCTGTAGTAAGACCACATTTACTAATCAGAACCTGACATTAAACACTGAACCCCTAAGCCTCGGACCTAAAGCCTAAACCCTGAAACCCTAAGCCTCAGAACTAAAACCGTAAGCCTCAAAACTAAAAACCCTTAAGCCCTGAAGCCCTAAGCCTCAAAACTAACTCCCCTCAAAACCCTAAACAGTGGCGGCGGGTGCCACGTTAGGATTTTAGGTATAAATCCAAGAAATCAAAGAGCACTTACCTTCCTAGGGCTGCTCTTCGAGTCTGTTTACCCTTTGTCAAAATCCTAACCTGGCGGGTGCCAGGTGGAGCAATGTATGGAGACTTCAGCCCGGCAGCGCCCAAAGATGATATGAGTTACAGTCAATATTCTTGGCTGTCTTCTGCCTGGCTGTTAGGACTTTAATTTTTTGGGTTCCCTACTAAGGAGGCTAAAAGTTTAACTTTTTAGGGAGGGTCCTAAAGACAGCTAAGTATTCTCTGCCCAATTTAATGGACATGGGTTCCTTATTAAGGATTATATTAGGGGCTATACTAGACTACAAGAGGGTCCTTATGTCCGCCCTTGCTGGCCCCTTAGAAAAGGAAATATTGACAGCAGCTCATATGGGGGATTTCCCAAGACAAGGGTTCAGGGCTTAGTGTTCACAATCCCCCTAGAGTACTTGATGCGCTTTAGCGTTTAGGGTTTACTTCCCCCCTACCCACTTAGACGTTGATCCAATTTGGCTTTCTCAAGCCTTACATCGTCCTTCTTAGCTCCTCGCAACCCAGGGGGGTGCCGTTGGAGAGATGGTATTATTTTCCCTTAAATTGGCAAGTTCCAAGAACTTGGTTTTATTTCATTTGGCCTAAAGGGAGAAGGGTCAGGTCTAGGGTTTAAGCATAAGGGTTAAGGTATAGAATTCAGGGAGTTTGGGTTCAGAGCTCGCGGGGTCCATAGATGAGGGCTCCGGAGGGATTTTGAGGGTTTTAGGGTTGCCTTGAGGTCCACCCAGTAAACCCTAAACCCTAAATCCCTAACCGGATTGAGAAGGCGTCCTATAGAGACTGGAAGGAGAAGGGTGAGTTTAGGGTACAGGGTCTGTGCTTGGAGGCCCATGGGACTTAGTAACTACTTATAACTGGGCTTATAATCCTACAAATAATTGGGGTAACTCCTATAAGTTACTATAAGCCCATTTAGGGGGATTATAATTCGGGTTTTAAGCCCAGTTGTAATTAAGTAGTTACTAAGTCCCATGGGCCTCCAAGTGGCTTTTAAGGATGTTTCTTTGATTGTGAGGAGGTTATGATTTGGTGGCAGACTAGCGGGAACCTCCTCGTGCAACATATCGCATACCCGTCCGCAGCATGTTTAATCTGTATCCTGGCCCCGAGATAGAGTTGTTTGCAATGTTCCGACTCTTAAACGCTAAACCCCAAACCCCTAAACCCTAAACCCTTATCCCTAAACCCAAACCCCTTATCCCTAAACCCTAAACGCCTTATCCCTAAACCCTAAACCCCAAACTCTTCTTCAAGTTCATAATTTTTGTCATGGTCCGGAATGGTTCAGGAGTGCCCTTTGCAGCCTGCTGTGTAGCAGCCATCCTGCTGGATTCTACCTGAACCCCACAAGTATGTAAGATAATTGCCTTTTGTGCGGTTTTTGAGTTTAGGGTTTAGGGTTTAGGTGCCTTTTAGCTCATAATTTTACCGACTTTTGAGGTCCAGGTAGTCACTAATTACTTACTATACAGGCCAGTTTCCAAGGACTCGGCGCCTTGCACACAAGTTACATTCACGCCAGTTCACGCTACCAGCAAATGGTTGTGCTGGCTTCCGTTTGCTGAGGCTTGCCTCAAACTCAGCGCCTTTACCGACTCTCTGTCTCTCTCTCTCCCTCTCTCGCTGGAGGACCTATCCTTGAAGCCTCAGGGTATGAGTGTGGGTGCAGTTCCCTATCTGAAACCTGACCACCAAACTGCCAAATCCCAACCACGCATGGGAGGTTGTCAAAATTACGTTACCTTTTCCTTGAATCTCAGGGGCCATATTGGATTAGGGGTCCAAAACAGGATCATAGTTTGAACACCCACCCACTTCATTGGTTTCAGGGTTCTGGGTGGATGTCAGACCTTCCCGTCCTCCCAGGCGCCGCGTGGTCACAACCCAGAAGGCTGTAGCATTTGTGGATTTTCCTAAATTCATTATGATATGGGTTACTGTAGTGGGATTCCTGGTACAATACAATTCCGGCTGTCTCCATTTAGAATCATTTTGGGGAACAGTAATTTGAACAAAGTCCTATGTAGGGCTTGAGACTCAGGATTCAGGCTTTTCGGGCTGGACTGGAGGTATGATTTAGATTAAGGATATAGGGTTTCTGGTTTAAGGCATGGTTTAGGATTTACCGCTTCAGGGCTTGTAGGATTCAGCATTTGGGGCCAGGGTTTCATGGTCTCCCCAGAGACATGGAGCCCCACATGAGTAGTATTTTATTTGGGGAGACTATGGTACCCATTATAGAGTAAGATTCTATCCTTCCTTTGGCGTATAGTATTCTATATAAGGAACATAATCTTACTAGGTTCAACCACCAAAAAACCGCTACTCACATCAGCTCTTTAGAAAAGAGTAGTATGGATGGTAGGACCAGTTCTTGGAGGCCACCCTAAACCTAAACTCTAAACCATCTGGCGGGATACCATTTCGTCAGGTGACTGCAGCATCTTGGACATACAGAAACCCTAAAGCCCTAAACCCCTAAACCCTAAACCCTAAACAAGCACCCCTGAGCTTCCCTTCAGTGAGCGCCCAGTGTCAGTGGCAATCACTGAAGCACTCAAGTGCAACCTCGCAGGGTTTTTGGGTTTAGGATTTAGGGTTTAGGGTTTAGGGTTTGGGGTTTAGAAGGTAATTAAGGGAAAACCTAGGGAGGGGTAATCTACAGGGGATGGATGGATGGATGGATGGATGGATGGATGGATGGACGGACGGACGGATGGATGGATGGATGGGGGGTAGTAGGGGAACTCATGAGATCTGCAGGTCACAAGTGACAGTTGTTTCAGTAGTTGACCTTGCAACAGTGATTGCAAGCACAGGGCCTTTGGTAAAGCCCAAAACCCGAAACAACGATTTTGGTGAACGGGTTGTGGGAGTCTCGTCTGAGATGCCAAACAATAAGGGTCCAAGGAACCAAATAATAGGGCTTTAGGGCCAAATACTGCAATATTCATGGTATTTGGGCCCTTTGGGTCCTTGGACCCCTAGGGAAAGATTCTTGCAAGAACACGGAGGTCCTGATACGCACGTTTTTCGCCATGGGAATGTGGATGTCCAATGAAGAAGCCCCTCCTTGCAGTAAGGGCCCAAGAATTATTCGTGAGATGTTGGGCGAACTTTCCTGTTAAGCTTCACAACCTGGTTGTAACCCACAGCGACGCAACAAGAGCAAAGCAACATGGCGTGGCGTGGCATCTAGGCGTGCAAAGTTAAGGTTTGCCACATTCGCCTGCAAGGGACCTAATGTAAGCCATAACTTGATAACTTGCTGTAGGTGTAGTCCCCAAACCCTAAACCCTAACCAAAGATCCTAGTGCCTAATTGAACTCCAAAGACAGATCCTTGGACCCTCAGAAGCTATAAATCCTACACCCGAAGCCCTGAACTCTGAAGCAAGGGTTTAGGGATGTTTAGGGTTTAGGAACTAGGAATTTAGGAGGGTTTAGGGCTGAGGATTTATAAATTTGGGAGGGTTAGTGTTTAGGGTTTAGGGCTTAGGGTTGAGGAATTTAGGAGGGTTGAGGGTTTAGGAGGGTTTAGGGTTTAGGGTACCCTTAAGTCCTACACCCTACTGCAACCCCGCCCTGCAAGCCCTGGAAGGGCTCTCAACGCCTCCACCCCGGTCCGCCTATGGGGAAACCCCTGCAGCTTGAATGAAGTTCAACTCATGGGCGGGGTTATAGGGGTTCTATAAGGATTAGATAGTGGTTTAAGGATTAGAGTTTACGTTTTAGGGCTTTAATTTGAGGATACTACGATACCCAATATGGAGTAAGATTATATCCTCCTTTCGGGCTATAGTATATTCTATGAGCAAGAATAGTCTTACTGGGTTTGACCACTGGAAAAACGTTACTCAATGTCCCTAAACCCTAAAAACGGTCCCGTCTGGGCTTTGGAGGCCTAATAACCCCTTTAGTAGTACCCTATATAGTCCCCTGTATAACCTCTTCAAGGAGTTTAGAGTGTAGCTCGTAGTAGCTCATATAGGGTTTAGAGATTAATGTTTAAGAGCAAGGGTATAGGGATTCGTGTGAGGGGATAAAGGTTCAGGGATTAGGGTATAGGGCTTAAGTTTAGGGTTTAGGGTTTAGGGGGATTACTTGGAGGCCCATGGGACTTAGTAACTACTTATAACTGGGATTATACCCCTACTTTATAATTGGGGTAACCCGTATAAGCCCATGTAGGGGGATTATAAGTAGGGTTATAAGCCCCATCGGCCTCCAAGTAGGGTACAGGGATTAGGTTCGTGTTGAGGGTCTAGGCAGGATGAAACTCAAGCTACAATCAGGCCATAATATCAATATTTGGCTTACCAAGGGAACATCAAGGGCGGTTTAAGTTGTAGGCCTGGACATATGCATTGCGTTGGTAGTTCAGTATACGTCCACGAATATTACGTAATAGGAATCCATGAGCATTGAGCTGACCGTAGCCCATGTCCCTTTGTTAGTTGCGATTATAGAGATAAGCTTAGACCCCCTATACCCCTGTGTACATTTGTATATATATATATAACCTTTGTATAACCCCTAAAAACCGTAAACCCTAAACCCTATATAACCTGAATGTTACTTACACCCTAAACCCTATTGATGTGTGCTCTCATGTCTGGGTTTTCATGGAGAGGTTGCTTGAAGGCTCAGAGGACTGAGTGAGGAGCTTAATCATGGTCGTAATTGGGGCTACTCTGTGGCTTACAGGGGTTGTAAGTAAACCCTAGACCCTAAACCCTATACTTACTAAGCTCCCTGACCCTCCAAGGCCTAGGGTACCCAATGTTAGGGTTTATAGGGTTTGAGCTTTAGTGTTTAGGGTTTAAAGGGACTTTACTGGGAACCCCAAACAGGGAACCCCAAGAATATAGTAGGAATATAAAAATAGGAATATACCTACCAGGGTCCTTATGTTCTAGTATATTCCTACTCTATTCTTTGGGTTCCCTGTTTGGGGTTCCCAGTAAAGTCCCTTTAGGGTTTGGGATGCCCAACGATGGGATGCGGAGGAGATCACTGCGGGGCGCCCCACGCCGACCCAGCTCCATATGAGCTGAAGTCTACACTCCTTAAAGGGCGGTTATATAGGGTTTAGGGTTTAGGATTTAGAGTTTAGGGTGGGTATATACAGTTTAGGGTTTAGATTTTGCAGTTTAGGGTGGTTATATAGGGTTTAGGGTTTAGGAATTTAGAGTTTAGGGCTAAGGTCAAGGGTTTAGGGCCTAAGCTCCTTCAAGGGTGTTATGTAGGGGATTACAAGAGGGGTGCTTAAGCGGGGATACTAGGAGTTTGGACTATAGCTGCCTGTGGGCGGCTAGAAACGTTTATCTTTGAAGGACACGTCTGACATAGTGTTGGCCAGTTTTTTGTCCCTAAACCCGGAACCGTAAACCTTGAACCCTAAACTCTGAACCCTAAACCCTAAACCCTGAGACCTACAGCCTGAACCTTAAACCCTGAGTCCTCAAGCCTAAGCCCATAAGCTAGCAGCGATCTTACGGCGCACGAAGGTTCGCCTCGGCTGTTGTTTGCACAAGGTTTAGGGATTGGAGATTATAGGGTTTAGGGATCAGGGTTTAGGTGTAGGGATTAGGATTTAGGGATTAGGGTTTGGGAATTAGGGTTTATAGGGTTTAGGGACAGGGGTTTAGGGTTTAGGGAGAAGGGTTTAGGGACAAGGGTTTAGGGTTTAGGGAGAAGGGTTCAGGGATGAGGGATTAGGGTTTAGGGACTAGGGTTTAGGCATAAGGGGTTAGGGTTTAGGGACTAGGGTTTAGGGATAAGAGTTTAGGGATTCGGGTTTAGGGACTAGGGATTAGAGTTTATAGGGACGAGGTATAAAGGTGTAGGGATCAGGGTTTAGGGTTTAGGGATCATGGTTTAGGATAGTTCTTCATGGTTCTCTAAGAGGGGACATCAGAAGCCTGCACTTCTAGGCCTAAAGCAAAATCGTTTGCCTCCTGCTTTATAACCATATTAAACACCCCCCGGCCCAACATATAGGGGCTGCCCTATATATCCCCAAAAGTCTGAGACTTTGTGATAGTCATACAATAGTGATAGGGTCCTCACTATAAGGGTTGAGATAACTAACATCACGTTATCAACTGGCCCTAAACCCTAAACCCTAAACCCTAAACCATGAAGGGACAAGCAGCGACGCTTGACTGCCAGGACTGGGGTGGGCCTTTTTCCGAGTCGCCGGCAACTTGGTGTCCGCTGCAGCTGGATTTGATACTCGGAGGGTCGGGGGAACTTTATCAGTAAGGGTCAGGGGGGCTCAAGACTCAAAATAGTAGAATATCATAAGATACCATAATATACCATAATGTACCATAATATACTGTAATATACTGTAATTTACTATAATATACTATAATATACTCAGTAAGTAGGTTAATGGTTTTTGGAAACTGGCGGGTACAAACCCTGAACCCTGAACCCTAAACCGCAAATTGGGGGGGTACAACATGGCTTCTAGGGCGCCGTCCATGGCTTCAAGATGAGTGAAGTAAGTGAGAAGTATTTTATTTGGGGATACTATGGTACCCAATATAGAGTAAGATTCTATCCTCCTTTTGGGGTATAGTATTTCATATAAGGAATATATTCTTACTGGGTTCAACCGCCAACAATGCACTCAAGTGTCATCGTGCAGCAACGTACATCAAAGCGTTTAATGTTCAAGGGTCTAGGGTTTAGGGCTTTGAAGCTAGGGCTTCGGAAGTTCAAGGTCTAGACCGACATTTTTTCTTCAAACCACCAATGAGGCCCCACCTAAACTCCCAAAAGTATGTAGAATAACTGCATTTCTGGCTACTTTCGAGGGTTTTGGGCCATGATTTTACATACCTTCGGAGTTCAGGTGAACCTCCATCCGTAAGCCTTACACCCCAATCTTGCCCTGTGGAATAGTGTGGGGAACCGATCGATGGCAGGGATGTTCATGCCCAAAATCCTGCACAGCACTGTTTGCATGGCTTCCCTCCCACAACCCTGCCCCAATGTAAACCCATGATGAATAAGCCCCCTCCTTTTAAGGGCCCAAATATTGGGATCCCTATGATAATCCCAATTAAGGGAAGGGGGTTTATTAATCAGGGGTCTGGGTTATAATCTAGGGTTCAGGGTTGATTTAGGGTTTAAAGTTTAGGTAGGAAGATTTCCCTGCTGCGGCTGCGTGGAGCGTTCAAGACTCTCGACCATACGCCTTCCAAACTCCTGACCTCTTCAAAGCCGAAACGGTGTAGGGTTTAGCTACCCATACTTTTGGGGGGAGCTAAGGAGCTAGGGATAGTCTATATCAATATAATAAGGGGAGCTAAAGAGCCCAGGAATCTCCAAAACCATAGGGGAGTTAGGGTTTAGGCATCTGGGGTTGAGGGTTAAAACCCAAACCAAGTTTTTGGTCATCCATAAACCCTGAATTTACCCGATCTTCATATATGCCCTGCAGCATCTCGCCAGAACCCCTTTTCTCTCTATACGCGCTATGTTGCTTAGCCCTAGACTCTAAACCCCTAAACCCTTAAACCCCAAAGCCCTAAAACCCTAAACCCCTAAACCCTAAACCCCTAAAACCCCTAAACCCCTAAAACCCTTAAACCCCAAAGCCCTAAAACCCTCTTTGTCTCCTTCCAGGCCTGCTCTGCCGCCGCACCCGCCAAGACGCGAGGCTGGGAAGTCGGTTTGGGGGGTTTCTATGGGTGTATAAGGTTTTTAGGGATTTATAGGGATTTATAGGGTTTAGGGGTTTAGGGTTTGGGGGTTTAGGGTTTATATGGGTTTATAGGGTTTAGGGTTTTTAGGGTTTAGGGTTTTTAGGGTTTAGGGTTTCCCGATTAAGGTGGTGTAAAGAAGGGCGCAGAATGTAGAAGCTTGACAACTTCGGGATATTCTCCTTTGGTATGTCAGTCATGCAGAATGAAGCTGGTAAAGAACAGGAATAACAATATGAAACCGACTTAGAACCTACGCAAACCCTAAACCCTAAACCCGAAACCCTACACTTACTTCGGCTCCTCATACACGAGGCAACTGTAGGCCTTTTGCAGCATTCGCCTTACCTCTGGTACGCAAGGACAGGGAATGGATCAATACAGGACTTAGGGTTTAGCGGTTGGGTTTGAGGCTTTAGGTTTTTAGGTTTAGGGTCATATTTCCCAAAGCCTGAAGCCTAAACAAAATCCCACCCAAAATGGCAACTTCCATTTTGTGTTCAAGCATGCCCAGTAAACGAGCAGTAGGAGAATGCAATACCTTTTCATCCCCATATAACTCCGCCGTATACATACCCTAAGCCCTAAAACCCAAATCGTAAATAACCCTTACTGTCCGTGTCCAAAACAACCCCTGACTTTCAGGGTCCAAACCCCCTAGGTTTCCCTTTAAGGTTATCTAGGGATAGTTCGGCCTCATTAAGATTAATGAAGGGGGAAACCCCTAAACCCTAGACCCTCGACCCTAAATTCTAGACCCTAAACCCTTGTGAGACCCCTAAACCCTAGACCCTAAATCCTAAAGCCAAAATAGAAGCAAGCTACGTCAGGCTGCTCCTCACATGCTGGACCAGGCTTTCGGCCTTCATGATAGCCTGAGCCTCACTTCCGAACCCAAGGTTTGAGGGTGAAGGGTTCGAGGGTTGAGGGTTTAGGGTACCATTTGGGTAAGATTAGGGGTCATATAGGGATAATGGAGAAGAAAACGGATGCTACGATTTAGGGTTTAGGGTTTGAGGGTTAAGGGTTCAGGGTTTGAGGGTTTGAGGGTTTGAGGGTTCAGGGTTTGAGGATTGAGGGTTTAGGGTTTGAGGGTTGAGGGTTTAGGGTTTGAGGATATTAGGGTATGAGGTTTGAGGGTTTGGGGTTTAGGTTTGGAGGGTCCCAGGTTTAGGGCCACAGCATGATCTGAGCAATATGTTTGGAGTATAGAGGGATGTTATATAGGGGTGAAGGAAAGAACATGGAAAGTGCATTATTTGCATAGGTGTAGGGTTTAGGGATTCTATAGGGCTTTGGGTTAGACATATTTCTCCTCCTACACCGGAGAATGAAATGGAAACTGGCTTTATGCAGGGAGTATAGGGATACGACCTACAATCAATATGAGGGTTACCAAGGGACCCTAAGCCCTAAAAACTCTAAACCCTAAACGGGTGCACAGAGGGGTCCCTTTTGTAGTTTGGTATAATTTAGGTGGACTCCCCACCCCGTAACAGTGACTATAAGGGATAATATGGATTATATTAGGGTCCTCATTATACCACTATTACAGGGTGGGGGGTCCTCCTAAGGTATAATTCCCGAACAAGGAATCCATGTCTGTTCATTATACGGGTAGTGTGGATCGCAGCTCATGTGAAAACTCAAGGTGGTAATGCGGTTGGGGGAACCCTAAACCCTAAGCCCAGGCATTAGGGTTTAGGGTTTTCGGGTTGCAGCCGCCACTTAGTCACAACTTTTGCGCAGTTTACGCCGGACGCGGTATTGCTGAAAGGATGTGCTGTCTGAAAAGCCCATCACGTGCATATGAGCTGAAGTCTAAATTCCTAGCATCCCCCTTGAAAAGCCCTATAATGGTCCCCCTATATTATGCATTAATCATATAAACCCCTAAAACCTAAAGCCTATGTTACCTCCTACATTACCTCATTTTTCAGGAGTTTGGACTCTAGCTCATATGGGCCCTTTTAGTCAGAAGTTCAAGAAGCTCATGGCTACCTTGGTGTTTTGGGGCTTGGGAGTTTAGTGTTTAGGGTTTGAGGGCTTAGGGTTTAGGGTATAGGATTTAGGGTTCGGGGTCTGGGGAATAAGGGAATGAATCTGTGTAGTAGTCCCTACATAATCCCATCGAATGGTTCCCATAAGGCCACCCGCTCACTCCAGGCTAACAAGGCGAAAGTTTGAATGAAGGGGTTTGGGGTTTAGGATTCAGATACTAGGTACCCTTTCCCGCGTTATGTTGGGGTCTCCTTGTTAAAGCTGAACATTAGGAAACAAACGTATCCTTATTGTTAAGGGTCTATTCGGGAAACTAGGATATTCAAATGCTTATCAAGCAACATCAGGCCCCAAAGTGTCAACCCTAAGCCCTAAAACCTAAACCCTGAGTCCCCTAAACCCTACACCGCGTGGTTCCACCATGGCTCACACAGATTCGCTTCGCGCACACTCATCCTCCCTACTTCCTATAGTAGAACCTGGGGGGGGAATGGACTATCAGGACAGCTACTCGGAGACCCCAACACCTCTTGATTAAGGAAGATACGTGAAATGATACGATGAACCTTAAAGTCATTTATTGAGGGTTTAGGGTTTAGGGTTTAGGGCTTAGGGTAATTGAATACCTCTTAATTAAGGAATATACCTGAAATGATACTAAGAACCTTAACTTGGGATAGGTCCACTTAGATTTCAGGACGCGTTACAGTACCCCACTATAACTACATGTTTAATCTCAAGCCGCCCAGGACTAAGAGTTCGATTCCCTCATATACCCCTCCTGTACAGAGACTCAGTCCCTCACTCCCCTGTAAACTTTCAACCTTAAACCTTAATCCCTAAGCCAACCCTGAAACTGCAACCCTAAGCTCCAAATCCTAAAGCCTAAAACCTGTATAAGCCCCAAACCTGACACCCCACATCCTCAACCCTAAGCCCCGAACCTTAAACCCAAAATTCCCAACCCTAAACCGTAAGTTTTAAACCTTGCACCCCAAGTGCTGAACCCTAGACTCTAAGTCCTACACCTTAACCTCAAGTCCCGAGATCCTTAACCCTCAAATCCCTAAACTGGGTGAAGCCCCAAATCCTAAACCCTCCAAACCCTGAGCCCTAAACCGCAAATCCGAAATCTTCAACCCAAAATCCAAACCTCCGGCTCCTGAGCATCAGGTGCAGTGACGGTCCAGATACGGGGCTCTGCTAACCAGGTGGGGGTCCTTAACAAAGCTACTTGGAGTCCCTTGGAGTCCCATAAAATTTAGTAGCTCCTTATAACTGGGCTTAGTCCCTTTAAAGGGGATTATAGGGATATAAAGGGTTTAGGGTTTTGGATTCATGGGACTTAGTAACTGCTTCTAGCCGGACTTATAGCCCTACTTATAACCCCTAAATGGGCTTATACGGGCTACCCCAATCATAAGTAGGGTTAGATTCCCAGTTATAAGTAGTTACTAAGTCCCAGGGGCCTCCAAGAAAGGCTTTGGGGTTTAAGCTTTAGGTTTTAGCGTGCGGGCTTTAGGGATGCAGAAAATGGATCTAGGGGCTTAGGGTTCAGGATCTACCGGCTATGGTTTAGGGGTTTAGGGTTTAGGGGTTTAGGGTTTAGGGTTTAGAGTTTACTGGTAAAAGGAGGATGTCAATCCTACACACTGATGAGGAGTAAGTGTGGCTTTTAGTCGCAGTAATAAATCCCAAACCCTACACCAATTTTTGGGTGTATATTATCTGGCATGCTTTGGGCATGGCACCCCTAAACCCAAACAGGGCTAGTGTTTAGTGTTTAGGGTTTAGGGCTTAGGGAAGCTATTACTATTATATTGCTATTACGATGACTGTCACTAGTACTATGACTACTCTTACTACTATTCCTATCAGTTTTCTTTGTCTGTGGTATGGGACCCATAAACCGTAAACCCTACATCCTTGACCCTAAACCCTCAATCCTTAACCCTACATCTTAAATCCTAAGCCCTCAATCCTCAACCCTACGCCCTAAATAGGGTTTAGGGTTTAGGAAAGTCAGCCCCTGATGATTTCTACAACAACCAAGGTCTAAGACCATCTGCAGCGTTCCCCATGACGGTGCCAGTCTACAAGAATTATATGAGCTATAGTCTAAACTCCGTAAAGGGGGGTTATACAGGGGATTATATAGGGGATTACTATAGGGCTTATTAAGGGGGATACTAGGAGTTTAGACAATGGCTCATATACTTTGGG
>CAJNIZ010003980.1:3702-28237 GCA_905231905.1 Symbiodinium pilosum
AGCCCGTTTGGGGACCGGCTCCTCCACCTGAGAGTCGCACACAACAAAGAAGATCATACTCACAGCAGAAAGCCTACCAAGAGGGTTAGACGATAAAATGCAAGCTCCATCATCACGATACAATCCTGAATTCCTAGCTCCCATTCCTAGACCCTTGACCCCTTAAATTGCCTATCTAGAGCTTTAGGGTTTGGGGCCCTGGAACCCCACAGCCCTGAACCGAACTTATCCATAAACCCTCAGCCCCTGATCCTGAATCGTAAACCAGAAGAACCCCGAAACCCGAAACCCTGAACCCCCTGCACCAATCAGCCATAAGCCAACAAATACTAAACTCTACACATTTTCATGGTAGTTATAAGGATGGCACCAGTACACGGCAACAGAAAGCATACTAGTAAGAGTACGAGTAAGAAAAAAGTAAGAGTAAGCGTACTAGTAAAAGTAAGAGTAATAGTTTGTAAGTACTACAAATAATCATCATTGCAATGATGATAATGTTTTGGCCCGCTTCTAAAACTACACTGATGTGGGTGCGCCTCACCCCTATATATCCTTACGCGCCTCATATATACCCCTTTCAAACTCCATATAAAGCATGGGTGTTGGAGTGGAATAACGACATAAAACACCAGTAGTAGTAGTAGTAGTAGTAGCAGCAGCAGTAGTAGTAATAGCAGTAGAAGAAGAAGTAGTAGTAGTCGTCGTAGTAGTAGTAGTAGTAGTAGACGAAATTCCTACACGTACATTGAACGCGAACATCTTAGTAGTTGAATGGCTAACACAATATGATCCCGGAATCTCCAAAAGAGTCTCTACTTTTTTCTCTGGTAAAGTCCAGAGCCCGGTAGGATAGCAGAAAGATGAATGCCAGCATGCGTCGTCGTACCAGAAGCATCGTTTTGAGGTTCTCCTCTTGTTGTTAGTAGGGGGGAAGTTGCAGATGGGGAGGCCAAAAATAGAAAGAGAAAACGACTGGGCTGACCAAATGCCTCATGTAACACGAACCCAAAGCCTGCCTGCAAGCTCGCAAATTGGGTGGGGCTCGGTCCTTCCTTCTCAGGAACTTAGACCCGCCCTTTCATCCCAACAAATTCCAAAGCTTGTGTTTTCCAACAACAGCGGGTGACTATGCAGATTCTTGTAAATCAGGGTGGGCAAGGTCATGCAAATAAAGTTCCAGGCCCTGCAATAGGGAGTGAAATTCGTAGTTGGGCGTCAGCTCTTTGATCCTCAACCCCTGCACTGTTGTGTGGTGGACCAGGCTGATTTTCGAGGAAACCTGCATATGCATACTCCTCCTGGCCTACCCTGGGACCCTTGGGTCGGTAGCATTCCCAGCCAGAGGATGGCAGGGTTTCGTTGGTGAATAGGATCCCGCATCTTGAAGTCTCAAGGACACACTCTCCTGGATAGAAGAACCCTGAATTGACCAAAAATCCGTACATTGAAAGGCCAGCCGTCCAGAGCGCATACGGCCAACAAAAGCCGGACAGAGTCTGGAAGTGTGCTGTCGCAGATCTGCGACGATGTGTAATTAGGGCAGTCAGAAGTATGCTGTCAAAACAGGGATCCTAATGTAAAGGATTGGCTGCTAGGTTATCTTGCGGCTTGGTTATTGACAACCTACCATGGTGTTGTTATGTATTGCTCCTGCATGATCTTCATCTTCTACAGTACCATAATTCCCAGCGTTTAGGTTACTTAAGGTCATGCAGGAGTTTTAGTATCCACCATATTGTAAGGGTCAATCTTGTCTCCACAGGTTTGCCACTGTACAGCTATCCTTTTGAGTGCCGAGCAGTGGTTGGGGTGCGAATCTCTGCACTTTCCCTCTCATGGGCACTCATGATGGACGCTTACGTCTTATGTAATCACCTCTCTAGATGTTCATGGTTGTATCAGACGTTCTGCATTTGCTGCAGTCTTTCAATCTAGAGTCCACAGTCTAGGGACCGCCAGAGTCGCAACAACTGCATGGCATGTCATTGACATGCCCAGGTGTGGGCAGACAAGGAATTTCACAATGACAGAATGCAAAAAGTGTCAAGCCTGTAGATGAGGCTTGAATGTTAGAACCCCAATCGTCAGTGTTCCTGAACTTCCCACACATCAGGGCAACAGCGCCGTTCAAAGTTCATGAGGGAGTATAGGTGTGTTTGGCTTACGGTGCATGCACAATTGACCGCTCGAACTCGCCTTTCCGACTTCATTCGATCTCTAAAGGTAACACGATCGGTACCACTTGGGTATCTGAAATCTCCTGTTGTGGTTGAATCTGAAAGCCCATGAAAGTCATGCCCGTCAACCTGACTCCTCCGGCCCCGAAGGAGGCGAGCGATCGCCGAGCGTTGGAAAGAAATCTGGAGCTTGGTCGCCTGCCTGCAAGGGGCGAGTGTTATAGAATCCAAATACTAGATCGCACTTGTCCCTTATGAAGGGATGGTTGGTCTTGAGCCGTTGGCAGTATAGGATCGAATCATATCATTCGCAATGCCGGCATCCAATATGTCATCGCCTAATTTGAAGGCCTCTCGCGCCCTGAGTTAAACACATCCCTTGGCACATAATTGGAAATTGTATCATATAGGAAGCATTAATTTGTATCGGGAACTTCGTGTGTTGAATTACTAGGGAGAAGGGATAGACTATGGTTGTAGATTAAAGATCAGTCTGTTGTTGGCTGTGGTCACCTGGGCCACAAAGAGGCCGACCGATGGTGGCACAGGCACATCCTGTGTTAACTAGGCTCAGGGTTAAGTTGCTAGGGGTTAACAAGGAATAAGAGACTGCAATCCCAATCAAAAGCCTCATATAGTACATATCCACATTTCCTATTAACCCTAAACCCTGAACAATAGTCAATAGGTAGTAGTTTCCATTTTCTTTTCATAATCCTTATATATAACAGGCTAGTTTAGGGCTCAGGATCAGTCAGCAAGGCATCTAATGTTGATTGTTGGCCACAGAATGACAGTAAAACGGGTCCAAGGTAGAGCCGGACGAGGCAACAGGTCGCGAATAGAGCATCACATTAATGATAATCAAGACAGTACATTAGATTGATTATATCGCTATTGTGAGGTAAAGTGTCACATTTTGCATGAGGCTTGTGTCCAGGGCTCAATGACAAGAGCCTTAGTTTAGCTATCTATCGGACCTGGTATCACCATCATAAGCTTGTTTTTCCTGAGCGGAAGCCTGAGCAGAAGATGGGTCAAATCTGAGAGAATGAAACAAACTGCAGCCCCACAATATTCCCAAGGCAGGTGATGTTTGTCACTGCCACAGATCGATTGGAACAAGCGTCGGGAGCCTACCAGGAGTGTGCATCTCAAGTGAGTCTCCGGATATGTGAAGCCCCTGGTGGATTGTGGGTGCGCTCTCTCGAACTTTTTCTATTTTCTCTCCGCAGCTACCAAATGATTGGGACTGCCCATGGATCTTCAGGACTTCTAGGGTCCGGATTCTCTGTGGAAGCTTCGTATAGGGTTCAAATGGTTCTGCCTTACTCAGCAAGCTAGCTGAAGACTTGCCAGGGTGGATTGCATCCGCAACCTGCGCGAGACTGCGCTGGCGGATCGAAGCTGGGCTGTTTGATTGAATCAAGTACAAGAATGACGAAGCTCTGTCTACCCAGATTCTGGCAACTGAAGTTGAGTCCCTATCAGCAACCCCACTAGGGTTTAGGGTCATATTGGGATAATTAAAAATGACATGGAAACTACAATAGTATATATTGGAATAATGGAAAATGAAATGGAAACTACTATAATATGTAGGGGTTATATTGGGATAATAGGAAAGGAAATGGAAACTACTATTTAGGGTTGAATCGCGCCATATGCCCAGGTCGGCAGGCAAGAAAGTTTCTACAGTTGAGAGGGCTCAGGGAACTGTTGAGCAGCATCCACCTGACAGTGCGAATGCGATGGGTTCTGTGAGACTGTCAAGGACGTATTCTTGAACACCGATTAAGGTTGTCGACAGGTAGTTGACAAGCAACGCTATTAAACTTGGTGCCGGGCTTACAGAAGTCACATGGGTTGAGTTTGCAGCATATGCAGGCTTCATGTCAGGGCGCACAACTCAAAGAGGGGTCTCAGCCCGTGAGTTCTGTCATAGATCTGGAGAAGCGTAAGTAAGCGGTTTGGTTTTAGATCTGATTTTGTTTCTGCAGTTTGTCTGGATGTCGGTCTGTGCTCGAAGAAGGGGGAAGCTCAGTTATGACTGGTAACTCTTGACTTGCCTTGAGCATGGAATCGCAAAGTCCTCCATGGAGCATGTAGCCAAGAGTTCTTCGCGGGTTGGTTGATGAGATTGCAGCATAGGGTTCAAATTCAGGAAGGGCGTAGCCGGCGTAGCTAGGCAAAAACACAACTGCGCCTCTGGCAAAGGGGAATGTCCCAAACCACCCCTATGAAGTCCTGAAGATGGGCCCTTGTACTACATTGCTGTCTTGGGAGCATCCAACAGGTATGAAGAGGCGGAACGCCAAGAAGTTTCGCAGTGTGAAAGCCCTACCCGTACCGTTGCTTTAAAGTTGCCTGCACACTGCAGTGTGGGGATTATCAGTGGTGCCCGTACCTCTGAGACACCCTGAAACACAGCGGTTGCGTTATATTTTGGAAGAAGTCCTTGATTCTACCAAGAATGGCCTTCATGCCTACCGGTGGCTGACGTCCACCGTCCCGCAGATGCAGAGGCCCCTTGGATTGGTGTTGTTGGTGATTTGGATCCAAAGCCTGGACTAGGGTCGAAGGGTTCAATTTACCATGAAGGGCAGGGGTATGCGTTGAGGCTTGTGTGCGTGGGTTTGAGGCTGCTTGTTGAGGGGTTAACCCTTGGATTCAAGGTTGAGCTACGTACGGGTCTTGAAGCCGAGCTTGAGTTTATGGATCAGGGAGCTAAGAGTGAGACTTGCAAGAGAAAGTACATTCTGTCCCAGGCTATTGAGGCTAGTTCAGTCCTGAATAGATTTCTGCCTTCAATGCTTCAGCATCTCCGTTAAGCTACACGAGGGAGAGCTACAGCAAATCCCACCTGCTGGCCTGACTACTCACCTTGACTAGCTAGGAATGAAAAGATGGATCCTTTTAATTTTGTAGTCCCTATATAACCCCTTATAGTAGTTCCCATTTTCTTTTCCATTCCTTCCTCACCCCTGCCTACTTTCATTCTTCTCAGGAGTCGGCTCCATCTGGCCAGCGCGCGGTCCTTGGGTGAAAGGGGAAGAAGCTCCTGCAGGGTCCCGAAGCACCTATGTGGGGGTTTCCCAAAATTAGGGGTACTATCTTGGAGTCCCTATAATAAGGACTACAGTATTTTGGGGTTCATATTGAGGTCCCCTGTTTTGGGAAACTACCGTGTCTGGTGCATCAAGAGCCTTGCTCCCTTCTTGGGGGCCCTTGTCAACAAGGATGCTGATCAATGTTTTCTTTTGTTCTTCAGAAGCCATCGCCTGAACCTTCATTTTTCAGATGCATGGGTGAGAGGCGGCCTCACCAAGAAATTCCAAAAAAACCTGCTGCAAATCTGGAGGACTAACAACACTTCTAGTGAACGCTGCGATATCGGCCATGAACGGAAATCTGCTCAGAAACTTTTGCCCTTGTGCTCACACGGTAGGTACGGGAACTGGAACGCCAACTGTTCTGGTTGGATAGCTGTATTTCTTCACTTGTATTCAACTTTCTCAGTACGGAGACTTGGAGCAAGTGACCCTGGAATCAAACTTGAAACCCCGGAAGCTTCCATGAAACTGCAAGGGTCTCTTTGCCTTTGTTGTTACCACCTAACCCCGCAAGACTCTCCACAACATAAGCTTCACAGGGGTGCTTGTATTAAGAAGCCCCATAGGATCCCATCAATCAGAAAGGTGATAATTTACATACACGACGCACCACATTCATCCCTTATAATTTCAGGTACATCCCTCATCCATCTGGTATTCGGTGCCGTAGTCTCCCGGCACTTTTTAAGTTTGATATGTCAGAAGCAACCCTCGCAGTCAGCCCTAATTAAACACCGCAGCCTAAACCCTCAATCCTAACATGATCTTAACCCCTCAACTCGACACCTTCAGTATACGAGACCCTCAACTTCATCCTCTGGTTACCCTAAACCCTAGTAGGCCCTACACCCTCACCATACACCGTTATACAACCCTAGAGCCATGCCTCTCCCCACCTCCTACCAACATGCCAGAAGCTCAGGGCTCTCCATTGGGCGCCCAGAATTCCGAAGCGAGCCCAAGGCGAGTGTGGATGCCTTGGCGGCTCGGCTCTAAGGGTAGGGCGGGGTCCCCAAGTAGGAGCCGCCAGAAAGAATATGAACAGGTAGCGCTCTTGTCAAGGACATGGAGCCCCAATATGAAATCACACATAAGACGCATAAGGGCCAAAGTGTTTAGGATTTTGAGTTTAGTCCAAGTTTGGGCTTCAGGGTTGAGGGTTGGGAGCCTACATGCAGGCTGTGAGGGGCCCTCATTGGTAAGTGGGATCCACAATCCTGCTTTGGGGATCCTTGTGATTACGAGGTCTTGTGGGTCCCTTGATTCTTCTTTGGTGCTGTAGAATGCGTATGCAGGCCTTGTGTCCTGAGGCATTGTAGAGGTTGAGTGGTTACATGCGGGGGATGTCAAAATTAAAGAATTTCTCGCTTGGGCGTGCCCGAGACAAAAGCCGCAGTTTTTAGAGGGCATGTACTATAATCTTTCAGGTTACTAGTGCCCAGAAGCCGAAAATCCCAGCAGACAAGGATGTTTTGATGCAGGGGCAGATGGAGTGGCTGAAAGTCTACCTCAAGCGTGGAGTACATTACCACCTGGACAATATACATGCTCCATCGCGCTTCTGCTGTACACAGATCACTCTGAATCATCAAATAGAAAATACAGAGGTGATGCACGCAACCAGGGTTCAGCAATGCTTTTCAGGTACAGAGATCGCATGAGTTTTAGCTGTCAAACAGCCTTGTGGAATAATCTGCGGCCTAACGCCAGCTGTGTTTTCACCACGAGATCCATGGCATTTCCGGGTTCAGTTTCCTGCAGTGCCATCCACATGTCACTTTTATCATGCAGAGCAGTATGCTGGACTGCTCCACAATAAAGCTGCTGTCACGAAACCTGAGATTATCCCAGGGTGGTGCACGAACAGCAGTTGCCGAGGCTAGGCAGATGGCAGGGTGTCAAGGGTTTAGGAAAATGTTTAGCTATGTGCAGATGAAGTAGGCAACATCATAGGTTTTCTTGATAGGGGTAGAAGGTACGCATGATGTTGGATCGCCTTTATGTGGGCAGCACCAAAGCTCCAGCCCAGTTTTTGTGGGCTGCGAGCTTCATGTGGTTGTTGTGATCTTCGTGCCAAGCAGCCCACAGTCACCACTTTGATTGAAGAACGGTCTCGTGGGTGTACGTGTCTTGCATGTCATGTTTACTGTGATTGTCTTTCGCGCAGAATTTGGAGAAGCCCCGATTTGGGTTGTACCTTCATTAGAGAGTCTTGATCTTCCCCATAGCCTTTCTACCTGTACTCTGGAGTTACCTGCTTCTACTAGGCCCCCATTCTGTTAGCACCCATTGTTAGCCCTGAGCTCTAAACCCTAAACGCCGAGCTCTTACCCTTAAAAGCTGAGGCGCTTAAGCCCAGTGCTCTTAAACCTAGACCCTGAGCACTAAATGCTGAAACCCCAAACCCCAAACCCTAAACCCAAACTAGTATATAGTAGTTTCCTAGTTTCCATTATCTTTCCCCTTCCTGTATTCTCTTTTCGCCGGCCAGGCCTTGCGCGTCGCCTGCGACTCCTCGCCGCAAGCGGCCGCTCAGCGTGCCGAAGCTCTGAGCTTCCTCGCCCAGGCCCAAAGAAGGGGGAGGGGACTGAGTTATTTAGGGGTTATATGGGAGGTTTATATTAGAGCTATATAACGGTTAGATCGGGAATATCTAGAGAGGGGATGTTAGGCTCGTTTAAAGGGGCCATAGGGGATACATAGCGTTCACGGCTTGGGTCTTACAGAGGATTATGTGGGGATACATGGTTTATATCGGGGCGTTATAGGGTTGTATGATTGGGTGAGGGATTAATTTTGGAGGCTTTAGGGCTTATGCTTCCTTGTGGCACGAAAACCAAAATGGGGTGCTAAGGCGGACGAATGCAGGGAGCTAAACAATTGGATTGCTCTTGTGGGTAGGCTATTCAGATTTCTCGAATATTCTTTTGACAATATGGGGAAGGCAGGGTCCTTAAAGTGGCCAACGTGCCAACTCAACTCAAAAGGACGTTCCTCAGAAATATGGATCCCCATTTGCTTGGGAGTTCTAAGTGGTACGATGGTTCTGGACAGACAAAGGGTACGGTAGACGTCTTCTCAAAGTTTATGAATCATGTGATTGCAGCGGTAGGGCATGCTGCTTCAGAAGTTGGATTATCATTTGAACGTGCGTAGGCGGGTTGCGGTTGGGATTTGCGAGTGCTGTGAAGGGGCTTGGTGGAAAAGGGCTTCGGGGTTTACAGTTTTAGGGTTAGTTACTTGCTGTGGCAGTGGGGTTCCGCGCTTGGTGAAGTGTCTGGGCAGTGTACAGCATTTGTCAAACAAACTGATGCTTAACGACACATCATGCATTGTAATTTCAAGGACTTGTGAACTTGTTTGCGCGATGCTTCAATCTCATTTGGGCATTTCTCTGAGTAAGGCGTTATCAGACCTGTTTTGCAACGCGCTCACCTCAGTTCTAGCGCTTAGCATGCTTGTGGGAGGGGCGAGCTGCTGAGATTCACGATTGAGGTTTGGAAGAAGTCTAAGGCTGATTGACGATCAAGAATTGCAAAGTAAGTGGATTGCTGCGCAGACAGGCCTTCAATGATTTTACTGGGACGTCTGCATGATCCTGTCACTGGCTAAACCCCAGATCAAGCTAACTTAGTTGCCTTTATCACGTAATTGACCTGTCCAGGCATTAGCGCCGCTTGGTGGAGCTTTCCACGCCCCTGGCAGCAACGTGCGCCACCCAAAAGATGAGTTTTGCAACGTTTCAGGTTTTGCATTTGGGGACTCGATGCCAGGCATTCCACGTGTGACGATCGGTTCTTGTAGCACATGTATCCAGTTCTGTCATGACTTCAGATTTGCATTGGACAAGATCTCCCTTCCATTACTGCTCCTGGCCTCTGGGGTTGGGAACAGGCGGGTGGCTGTGGATCAAGGAGGGTATAGGTTCCAAACCCTACTGAGCGTCCTAGAAAAGGCAGTCCGGTCTTCCCCGAAAGCTTAGGTAGCCATGGCGTTCTGCCCTTTCCCGCTCTGCTCCGTGACCGAGCTGGGCGCTTGTTTCGACGGAACTTCTCGAGTTCGGCCTGGAGCAAGGGGGAATCATCTGTGCAATCTCGGTCTTTCAAACCATCTGTACGAGATCATTAAAGGGGGCTTAAGACGTTCAATGAGTGTGAACAGGGTCATGGATTGCAGCACGATGCTACAAGGTATACAGCGGCATTTGCCTTGTCGGGAGTGGTCCTGTGCTCGCATGATTGCCGCATACCTATTGCCGGGGCTGTGGGCATCATGCTTATGCTTATTAGCTACTGGCCCCATTGGGAGTGTACCCATGGTGCACAGGCTTAAGTACATGGTCACGACCTCTTGCTGACAATCAGTTGGAGCGTGTCAGTCGTTGGGATATGGGACATGCAGGTACCGCACAATGCTCAAGATAGTTGAGAGTGTTCCGAAAAAAGTACAGACCCCAAACCTGCAAGTGTGGACCTAGAAATCAAGGGCTTTAGAAGGGAAGGATCCCAAATTCGGATTCCTTGCGCAAGCCCCAAGAGAGGTATCGGGCCCACCCTTGCACGGCGCAATGCCACATTAGTGACTTGCTGCTCTAGATCTAGAGACTAGGTCCTGGGCCTCCTTTCAGTTTGATGCCAGCACTACGGAGCTCAGGACATAGTGGTGAGAAACAAGATGCGTAAATCCCTTGCAGCCCTACACCCCAAGCCCAAGGCCTGCAACCCAAAACTCAGAGCCCTGAAAGCCTCACCTGCTGAGAGGGTTCAACAAACATGTATCTAGCTTGTTATCAGAATCATGTGCCCTTTTAGTATCAACTATAGTAGGGCACCTGTACTTTGGAGGTACAGAAGCGGAAACCTTAAATTGTCAAACCATTCATCCTTCTGCCTAGGCTAGGAGCAAAAGGCTTTGGCCTGGGAGAGTGCGCACCACTTCCCGAACTTTCTCTGCAGGCGGCGTTGAGGGGCTTTCCAAAAAACCAGCGAATCGCTGCAAGGGGCTTCAAGGTATGCATTTAAGATGATTGCTGGATAATGGAAGCCATGGTGTAGACTTTGTCGGGCGCAGCGTTAAGATCTGCAGGGTACAAGGGGTCAGCTCAGCGAGTGAGTCGCTACTTCCCACATGTTCCTGCTGATGGACATGTAATCATGTACAGTTTCCGCTGTTTCCATGAATGGTGTTTCATGAGTTCGGGCTGGCAATTGATGAACAACGTTGTCGGTATCACCCTGCCACTATGGGCTCAGCTCCAAGCGTACTGGTTGTAGATTCCTTTCAAGAGAAGCAGATATCCATGCAGATGAGCTGAAAGTAATTCGTTTGGGTCAGGTCGGACCGTTCACTTAGAACCTTTCCAACGTGAGCCACGTTCAAGCTGGTTCACCAGCAAAACACAGAAACTGCAATATCGCGCATGTTCAAGGGGCGTGTATTTTTTTTGTGTTGTAGTCGCATGATATGTTCATGGCATCTTCCACACAGGCGCTGCAGCGGGGATTGCTGGTGGCGACCTTCTTCCAGGGCTCTCTTGGCCTGTGCGGCGCTTAGGTCTAGGTGGGATTTGGGTTTGAAGAAGTTGTGGCATTTACCAGTCAGGCCTCAGGGGCCTAGGGCATTGTTCTCAAGCGGTGTGCCTTTAAAAAAATCAAGTCAAGGCCGGGAGTGAGCGTATCAGGGCTGAGGTGAAAGGTTCTGGGATCTGCTCCACAGGTCTGAAGAGCTTGTTTCAAAAACTCGTGCTGCTTCGCAGTGCAGGGCATCCTTCACTCATCCAGCAGCAGGGGAAAGTTAAAAAGTCAACTCTGCTTTGACAAGCCACCCAATATCCACACCCCAAGTCCCAACCAAGCCTAAGATCCACCCACTCTGAAATCCGGCAGGCGCAAACTCTGAGGGTTTGAGCAAATTGACTGGCACTTGCAACTCCCATCTCGAGGGTGAAGTTCAAAACATCGTAGCCTAACCGTCAAGCCTACCACCTTGCTAAAGTCTGAAAAAAGCTTTTGTAGCCCCTCATATGATGTGATGCGCTGAGGTTGAGGATGTGCCTTGGGGACGCCCTCCTCTTAGGTCTCGGGGTAGAGGTTGGGTTTTGGTATCACTTTCTCAGATCAGTCGGTTACATACAGATCAAAAGAGGCTATAAGGCTTCACAAGGTCAGGTTTGGTGTTCTGGGTTTGGCACTCAGCCTTGAATGCTCGGCATTAGCCCAGCTCCATTTGCCAATGACTGAAACATGGAATGCCTCATTGAGAGTTGGGAAAAGTTGATGGCATAGAATTGATGTAATGCTATTATTGTTGTCATCGTAGATTGTTGTTTGTTGTGATGGGGGTGGAGGGTGGGTGGGTGGCTCTCTGTGAGGTTGCCGACCTTGAGTGCGAACGTGGTGTGTACTAGTCCGAAGACTCCAGTCGAATGAAAGCGATCTCAGCACTCTTTATAAGCAAAGCCTCTGCATGCAGAGGTGTCAGCAGCAGATGTGCTAAGTTGCAAACTCTAACAGTTGACCCGTAGCACAGCAGAAGAAAGACTCTGACTAAGCACATGCAAACGTGGAATCGTAGCTTCTCGAGTCCTCGTCTTCGATGCAGCACAAGGCCTCTGGCCCAGCCAAATTCCTTCAAGCCTCCAAGATTGAACAAGTAAACCGCTCTTGACATGTTGCAATGAAGCTTACTGCTGTCATGCAAGCTAGGGGCATCACCCGCATGGCTTGCAACAGGAGATCTCAAAGTTGAAGCGGTGAGCATCCAGCTCAGAACTCTAACCTCAGCCCTGCCTTTTTTGACACATTCCTTCTTGCTAGAGCAAACAACAAACGTCTGCCAAGTTCTTCAGCGGCTCGTATACGCTTCTCCTTGCCACGCTGGGTTACAACTCGTCCCGCTGGCACATTTGAAGGGATCTTTCAGGAGATTGATGCTTGTGAGTAGACAGGGATCAGGAAGGGAGGCAGACTAGTTGCAGGGAGCTGAAGGGCCTTCAGATGTCAACCACTATATGGCCAAGCTTGTCACACAGGTGAGCTGAGGTTTCAAGATTGCAGGGCTTCTTGCACAGGCTTCGTATTTGAAGCAGCCTGCTTCCCTGCCCTCTCCCGCCTCTACATACTGGAGCCTCAAAAGCGAGAGCTGCACAGTGATGTTGAGCTTTGATGCTGGATCAGCCCTCATGAAGCTTCGAAGCTCATTCGGGTTCACGAATTGCGGCCATTTCGGAACCCGAAGCTTCCAAGCCCTCATGTTGGTCGCGCTGGCCGTCTAAACCTAAACCGTAGGTGAGCCTTCTTGGGCGAGCCCTCATATTGCCGGCAAAAGAGGTCACCTCCCAGTGGATCCGTATAGGAACGTGATTTCTTTTTCCATGGCTTCATATCCCCCTTAACACGCTGTTTTGTGCAGCCCCAGGCGGCATCCAGGGCCTGCATCGGCCTGGCTGAAGACTTATGCGGCTTGGCAACCGGTGGGGTTTACTGTTAGGGCCTGTCGGGGCTGTCATGGCCCTGGCGTTGTTGAAGGCCTAGCTTAGGGTGTTGGATCTCAATGGGCTTTGGGGCTTCAGAGCAAAATTTCAGCATTCGGCTTGCTTCTCCTTGCGCTCAAGCTGGTGGTGCTCGTGGGTTCCAAGCGTGGAAGGCGTAGCTGAGACTTGTCGCTTCTTTAGAATAGTAATGAGGTAGATTTTCAACTCAAAATTGAAGGGGCCTAAGCCTCTGTTTATGACCTAGCCCCTCAGCATTTACAAATTGCCTGCATATGCGACTGGCTCAAGCGAGCGGATGCAGACAAGGCTTGCTGTGTACATATTGGGTCTCGGGAACCTTTAGCCCTGCTGGTATACCCTAGCAACCAAAACTACACCCCAAGTGTTTGTCGGTCCAGGTCTTGATATCCTTCATCAACGGCACCATGGGGCTCGTGCCTCAGAAGAGCTCTGGCCATAGCTGCTACAATCCCATCTCAGCTGAGCGTTTAAGCGGAGAATTTAGGGACTCTGACGGTCGCCTCTCCATGTGGTGCATGACGCTGGCTCTTGCAGCCTTTCGTGGGTATCTGTATATGCCTTTTGTTGTCATTCCGGGGGTACGGAAGTAGACCTCTACCCTACCCCTGAATCCACATCCATGGGCTATACCGCAGAGCCTAATCCCGTTCCAATACAAACCATTAAAGAATAGGTTGCGTGACTGCTCTATTCATGCAGGAACTCCCTGCCTTCTTTGCTGGGAGATGTGCTTGATAATGGATTTCAATTCAGAACTGCCAGGAAGTTTGAGGTTGAGATGGTTTTGAAGCTGTGGCAGTTTGTCACCTTGTTTCTCCGAGCCAGAAATGACCGGAACTGGCATCGATGGGATAAGCAGGAAAAGGCCAGAGCGTGAACAAACACACATCAAGTTTGGAGAGTGTGCGGCTTCAACTCAGCTGACCTCCAAGTAACCACGAAGCTACACGGGGGTTCTTGAAGCCCGGGCAAATGCTCAAAGTACGTGACAGGGCTTAAGTCTAACTACTTTAGCCTTTGCAGGCATATCGACTTAGTGCAGAACATGCTTCTTCACAACTTCCCGGTGCCTTGCTCAGTGGCTTTGGGTGCCAGGCTTGTCATATTGAGCTCAAGCATCGGTCCCAGCATTTCGGCGCACATACCCTGCTTTGATTCTTCCCCAAGGGCGAAGGTCTCTGTGGCACTTCAAGTTTAGGTTGCATGCTATCGATAAGCTGGTTAAAGGAAAGGTGAGCCAGCTTCAGCTACGCCAGGAAGTACTGAAGGATCTCTTGTAGGGCTGTATACGTTTGCCGAAGAGCATGTCAGCAGGCAGCCTGATCCGCTCATGTTCTTGACTCGCATGCAAAGACCTTTGATTTTGATATCAGGCCTCTCTGGTATGGTTGCTTAAGCCCCAGCAGCCACGTAAAGAAAACGAAGCCTGTTTATAGAATTGGGTGTTCAGGAGGTTCAGACTTGGGGACGGGGTTTCGGGATTCATCTCTGAGGGCGAGGGTTAAAACAGCCTTGTAAGCCCGTAAGCCCTGCATGATGCGTGGCAACTGGCTTAAGAAGTGCAATCATAAAGCAACAAGCTTATCATTCTTGCCCGCATTGCTGATGGGCTGCATCCGCAGAATCAAGATGCTGAAGTAATGCTGAAGCCTCAGGGTCCCTAGGCATCACAACAACAGTGCAGCCCACTTGTTCAAGGCGCTCCAGCTGTCTCTGCCGATCTCAGTAAATCTCATGCACGTTGTGCAGTGACAGCCTCAGATCCATGGGATCCCTGGGCAGAACGATCAGGGGATGCTTAAATGCTGCTTGAATGTTGGTAACTGTGTCTCCCTATCAGCAAGCCCCTTGTCTGAACATGACATGTTTCGGGGAGGACGCAACTTCCGGGAACTGCCTCCAAGTAGGAGGTTTGTTATCTTCATGGCAGGGAAGGGGGGGATGCTAAGGGTTTTGGTGGCTTGGGCCTCTAAGGCGACCGCAGTGCTGTGCCTTCTGAGATTACTCGTGAAAAATCATAATGCTTTGATTCCCGTCGATTATTTTGCTACAGGTAGGGTGGGGATGGGGCTCATGAATAGGGGAAGGGATTTGGCATTCCCGAAGAGTTCTAACCTTCTGCATTATAGGGATCTTTGAGCAAGTCTGCGGTCAGGGTTCAGGTGGCTTGTTTGAGAATTCCAGAGCTCGAGCCATCTTATGCTTTCTCTTGTGGGGCCCCCCAGAAAGAGAACTGGTACCCCAAATGCAATTCAAAATCGTTAGTCCTCCAAGGCTGCTGGTCCCTGGCGTATCCTTCTGCGGCGCCTATTTCGGCCAGGAGCTCAGGGCTTTGCGGAGATTGTTCCACGTGGCTATCAGGCAGTGTAATTGAATAATTTGGAGGGCAACACAACAGGATGTTCGTCCGACTCGTAACTTGTCCTGCGCTGTTGCTGTAGTTTGTTGCCTCGTACGTAGTACCTAGTATGATAATGTATCATCCATGATTATGAGGATGCTATGGCTGCCGCTGCGACTCCAGCTACTGCACCCGCTGATACCAATACCAACCATTGGACCGCAGCAAAATTCCCAAGAGCTCAAATCAGGTTGTTTGCTGTCGGCGTGGTATCATCTAAAGCGAATGTAAGAGCATGCAGAATAGAACAGATCTTGATGCTGGTGGTATTGGTGGTTAGAGTAGGAACGGTAGCAATGCAGGGTGATGGGGTCTGTCACAGCCACATAAAGTTGAGTTGACAAAGCGCGATGCCTGGGAAGTTCTTCTCCAGAGGCATTCCCGTTAGATGCCGCGTTCCCCCTGGCAAGCTGTGATGTTGGACATTCCCCCTTGCTACAAACAAGGTGACCAGGCAATGTGCAGCACGTGATACCGCCACAAGCGCGCAACCGCATCTACAAGCGGACATTGCCCTACATGCGGCTCTGTCCTTCCGAGATGTTCACGAAGCGTGTCTGGGGCTGATGTTTTTTCCACCCCGCCAAAGTAGACTGGTAGAGTTCTGAATCCTAAATCCTGCATCTACAGCTCCAAGAACTAAAAAGCCCAGCCCCCGATCCACTGCATCTACACACCTGCAATGCTCCTGAATCAGGTTGGCAGCACCTGAAAATGCAGCGCAAGGTTATGGTGGAGGCCTTTTGTAGGTTGACTGTTCAAGTGATTCGTAGCTAGCTCGCAGAACCCTAAACCAGCGTCACTGCATGCTCTCAGGAGAGCTGCTGTCTGCGGTTACCACACAACAGAGCACATGACTCAAGGGTCTCCTGCAGTCGCGAAGTTGAAGAGCCATGGTCCATGTAGGCCACTTCGAAGTGCAACGTAGGTTGGAAAAGGCAGTCGCCACAAAAAGGTTTAAACGCTCAGATGTGTGTGGCTGTGTATGACCTTGATTATCGACACCCCATGAATTCGGGTTAGACGGTTAGACAGTGGAGCCCCTCCCCTTTTGAAGTAACCTGGGAATCATTTGACTCTTGGCCTTTAACCTCTTACAATAAGAACCCCTGGATCTTTAAACGGTTCATCTTCCTCATCATCTTGAGAAGTAGCCGTGTGCCGTGCTGTGACGACTGATCCGAAGCCAGGCGTACCAGCGCGAGCTGATGATGATGCTGGCCGTTCTGGCACGATTTCTGTCGGGGTTGTCAATCCCTGGGCCCTGCGTACTGCATCCCCTGGTTCAATAGTTGCAAACAGAGGCTCCAGTTTTGACTTTCCACTAGATGATTGAGAGTAAGAGGTCGAGTGAGCAGCACTGGCGCCACCTGCTAGGACCCCAAAATTTGCAGAGCCTCAGCCAGAAGCCCTTACTTCACCCAAACAGTACACTCCCTCGAAACTTCCCAAAGCCTTTAAGTTGGGTATCATATTCGAATCCAACCGCCATTGATATACCACCCCAATCGATATACCTGCATTTTCCAAGTTGGTCTCGGCCTGACCACCCTGAAGTCAACAGTCCTTGCTCGCTCTCTCTCTCTCTCTCTCTCTGTGTCTGTCTCTGTACCCTTCGAACGAGAACTCAGACTGTCGAGAAACTCCCATGCCATCCCCGACGGTACAGGATGCTACACTCACTCTAGGACCTGAGACCTTGATACAACCTTAAACGCCCTTCAGACCTTATCCGTTTTGAACTCCAAACGGCCTGTTATAGCTTTTTATTGCAGGAGCATCCGCCATGGCCTCCTCCTCCTCTCATCCCGCTGCCCGGAGACCCGGAGACTCTGTTGGTAAACATTGCTCAAGCTTTCAAGGCGCCTTCAGAGGAATTTGGGGGAAGCATGGGGAACGTATAAGGACTAATTTGCTGCCGGGGGTTTAGAGGTTTAGGGCTCCTCAAAATCGCCAATCCTCCGGTAGCTGAGCGTCTGCAGGACGCTTAGCTGATCTGGAAGAGAGCCTAGTTCTGTGTCTGCAAAACCGGGCTGTAAGAGGATCAGTTGGACAATGTTCCTTGATGGATAATTTCAGACTATTGTCAATCTCTACAAATAATCCATGAAACAGACATCCGAATCCTGGCATGTATGCAACAGTTCGCCCAGCATCTCCTAAAAGATTTCCAGCTTGAATGGGGTCTCCCAAGCCTCTGCCCAAGACCCCCTTAATCTGCTGCCCAAACCCATCTTGCATCTTCCTGATTCTTGCAGGTGTGCCAGAAGACGATCCGCTCAATGTTAGCTAGCATAATATATTCCATGGAAGTCAACACACCAAAAAGGGGTTCACGATTGTCAGAAGTTTCCAGATCACCCCAAGATCTCTAAGTCCGCTTTCTTATGTAGTCCATGCTGTGTAATGATACAGATCTTATAGCTCGCCCAAGCCGGCCAGAGCCTTGAAGCCTGAAAAAGACTGGTGCAAGCCGCGCATGCTAAGCCTCACAGTCCTCCAGCCCTCACCCCAAGCCCTCAGCTAAAACCCACAACGACAGGCCGCAACCCCTCCTGTAGAAGCCTGAAAAATCAAAAGTTTTCCCCAAGACAGTAACATTCAGCATGAACCCAGTTTCCATCTTTTTCGGATAATATTCCTATATCCCTAGATGGTACTTTTCTGTAGTAGTCTCTGTTGCATTTTCCATGAGGTTCTCCGTTGATTCGCCGCGAGTCTAAACATACCGTCCCCCTTACGTAGATATAATATGGGGATATATGTGCATCTTATTATGTTTTTGGGAACTTCATATTCTATCTGCTGAAAGGCGGACTCTAAATCCACAGAGTCTCCAAGGCCCGGGATGCCTCCGGGGGCGCTGCCCCCAGGACCCGGGGCGCCGCCGCCGGCCGCGGCTGCGCAGCGCAGCCAGTGAGGAAGACGGGTCTGGGTTTTTTGGGCTTTATTTTCGCATTTTCTTGATAACGGAAAAAGAGATGGAAACTACCAGAACACAGGATATATATACAGGTTATATAGGGATAATGGAAAACAACATGGAAACTACTATATAGTATATAGGGTGTCATGGACGCGCCCCAAGTTCTCCCAAATACTACGCAACATCGTCTAAACCCTCCGCTTGAATCAGAGCCCAGAGAGCTCGGCGTCGGTTCTAGCGATGCAAGTGGAAACCCTCTTGTTGAGATCTTCATTCAACTGTAGCCTGCTCTCACGTCCCCATGCTGCCTGTCATCTAGCTCCAAATTTTCCAAGCCGAATATATTACTGGCGCAGTGGTTGGAAATCTGGCGAGTTCTCAGGCACGCGGCAAGCCACGGTTTTGCGGGACAACGGCAAGCACCAACAACATTCTAAAATGCCAATGGGCTTCCTTCTAAAGATCGTCAACCTGGCTGATGAACATGCAATAGGGAACTGGAGCAGCGGTCAGCTCAAAAATTTGGGGTCGGGTTCTGGAACTTCAGTATACATAGCGCATGGGGCTTTGAAGGCTCGCATGGCTCGACTGCAGAATCTCAATGACTAGAAGCAACACCGAATTGTTAAGGAACACATCCTGAAGCTCAAAACCCTGAGCCTGCCACCCATATGAGCTATAGCCTAAACTCCTTAAAGTTATTAAAGCGGGGTTATATAGGGGATTATTTAATTGTATCGAGGATTACTATCAGACTTATTAAGGGGGATATTAGGAGTGTTGATTACGGCTCCTATAGGCAACCTTACACACAAGCCTGGCAGGACGGCTGGAAAGCTGAACTTTGTTAGCGCCATGGCGGCTGCCATGGGGTCATTCCCTCTTGGGGCATCGGGCCACCAGATCCTCGGATGCTGTTATTATTCTTATTATCATGACTATCATTATTATTACTATTACTGTTACTATTACTACCATTATTACTATTCTTATTATTGGTATTACAATGATTAGTATTTGTTTACTTGTTTCAAAAGGCCGAAGAACTTGAAGATTAAGCCAGTGCAGGGAAGGCTTGGCGTTTGCGTTGGGGATGCTTGCGGCCAACAGGGATAATGGAAAAGAGAATGCACACGGGGTTATATATAGTATATTGGGGGTATATAGGGAGAATGGAAAAGAAGATGGAAACTATAGCATATTGTTAGGATCTTCCACCACGAGTGCGTGAAGAATCTAATCCCAAATCGAACTGGCCCCCGGGCAGCTGCCTGGAAGGCCGCAGGTCTGGATGGCTCCCCAACCTCCCAGAACGGGATGCGAGTAATGTAAAAGTTTGTAGAATTCGTGACATGTTTTAGGGCTTAGCACTTGGGCCCAGGGTTAGCAATTTTACGACCTGCAAATCCCCCTCCAAGGCAATATGAGTTAGTTCGATTTTTGCTAGGCCTAGAGTTTGGGGTGCTTTGGCCCTTATGAAGGGTTGCCTCAACAATCCTGTTGGAGTTCGGGAACCTAACCTAGCGGTCCTAGGATCTCCCTGCTCTTGCTCGCTCCCGCAGTACCGATACTCGGATCCTCAACTGACAGCTAGGCCTGAGAACAGCTGAGCACCCGGGGTCAGAAAGCATTATGGAAGAGGGAGCAAGAGTGAACGGGTCCTACTGTTCGGAACGCCCGAGGACTTGAGCCAGGACGCACACCGCTGAGCTGCTTCTAAAAGTGGAATGGCCGACTTCTTGTGGCTGTAGCTATTGGGCTATGTTTTGATAAAAAACATGCTCGGGGATTAAGAAAGAGTCCGAATGGCTCATGTCTCAGCGTAGCTCCGGCGTTGCTCTGCGTGTGGACGGGGAAGCCTGGGAGTAATACCTCGAGATCTGAAAAAAACTGCTCTTGGTATGTGATTCTCCAGAAGAGCCCTATTTGATTGTGTTAATTGGGTTTGGATGTTTTGCCTCAAACATGCGTGGGGCATTCCTAGGCGCATGCGATCCTCCGATAGGAGTACTTGGCCGTGCCAAAGTAGTGGGATAATTATGTACATGGCGTGTTTGCAATCCCCCTTGATGTTTCGGGGACGGTGGTTAGCCTAGCTGGGAGGCCTCTTGCTGTCAGACTCTTTAGACTAGCTTGCTTTGCAAACCGGACGTGGGGGATATGTCAGGGTTTAGCTATTACCTCGGTCTGTAGGATTCTGCGGATAGCTATCTCCTGCAGGAGTTTTTGGTGATTCTATGCGAGAGGGCATTGTTTCGTAGAATTTGCAAAGGAGAGCCCAGCAAGGATTCAGAACTCGGAGCAAGAGGTGATGGAGGCGAGGCAACTTCGGTCAGACGAGATATGGCAACAGATCCCGCCCACAGCGTTGAATCCTCTGTAGTCAGGCTTGGTTGCGCAGGGCTCCTGGTGTCGTTGAAGCGCAACGGTTTCCGCGGGAAAGGGCAAAAGGCAGCATGTGAGTCGGAGCCAGGGCTCAGATTAGAGTTTTTGGATTTTCGGTGTAGGATTGGGGCTTACAAAGTTGGACTGGCATCTCTAACTCTCTCTCTTCCCATCTCCAAAAGACGAAAGCATTCCCGCAACTAACTCTGCATTTTGGGGTTTTCTAGTGTTGTGCCATTTAGGGGAACGTCTAGGATAGGGTCTGGCATAAGAGATCAGGTCGCTAATTACGGGACATGGGCGGCATGGCAGTGCTCGGGCCTATTACCCCATTTAGCTTGTCATTGCTCGGCACATCCGCTGTAGAATCCCCAAGAGGGAACCCCCCATACTCCCGGCACCCTATCCTGTAAAGCCCCAGCTGGCTTTTTGAGGAGGAAGCGGATATTTTTTTGGTAAACTGCACCATGGCCTTGGAACCGCGGCACTACTTGCTCTGGAGCATTAGGGTCCTGTTTCTTTAAACTGTTGCCGGTTCCCCTGCTTAGGTTGTTGCAATATGGGCCCTATTCTTCAGGGGAACTGAGCAGCCTGTACTATCATAGGATGCCTGCCTTCACCTCTGAAAAAGTAACACGTTAAGAGTGGTCTCTCAAAACTGCAGTTCCTTCTTCAGGGTCAAAGAAGTGTTGGGGTTCTATTCGCTTGATGATCACATGGGACCCCGTTTTGGGATCGCAGAACCTCCCGGGTTGGAAGCAGGCGTGAGAAATCCTAAAACCCAAATTCTCGACCTGCGGCTCCCGAAGCATTGGCTCTCATTCGGTGCTTGGTACGGTGCATGCACTAGCACGATGGTCTTCATTACTGCGCTGCTGGCTTGGCTTAAAGTTACTATAGTCCCCCTTGAGTAGCTGGTTAGCGAGCAAAATGGCGGCGTGGTATAGGGATTTCCTTGGGATCTAGGATGAGCTTCCCACTTTCGGTTGTCTCTACCAGAAGATACACAGATTCGTGAATCGTATTTCTTGGATTTTGCGGTGCGGGTCTTGAGGTGCGGATGAGTATCAGCTAGGAGACCTGCCGTTTTCGCACACTTCCTTATCTCACTGAAAAATGAGCTCTTGACCCTTCCAGCCCCAAAGTCAGGACTGAAGGCGGTCCCCTGAGAAATTGGATGGAGCGGAAATGTCTGCGAGATATCCTTGAGACAACCTTCAGCATTCTTGAAGCTGTCTTGTGCATCATTGACCCGTTTTGCGCTGGAAACGTCATGTATGCCTGAGGCCCATGGTCATCCTAGACATTTTTGCTCCTGTTCAGTCCTACAACCCCTAGAAGGGAATCCAAAATATGGACCATGGGAGTTTCTCAGAATAGTCTGTACTTCTTCTTTAATAGGCCCCCCCCCCAACAACCTCTGTCCGCCAGGGTGCTGTTGTTTCCGCAACCTGCACAGCCACCGCCACCCTGGCAGGTGTCCAGGGCCCAGATGCAGTAGATTACAGGAGGAGGGGCCCCGTCGGAGCTGCAGAGGGAATACTGGGATCATGAGGGGGTTCTAGGGCTCCCTAAGGACCTAATTAGGGATTACCCTTTCTCTGCTTGGAAATTCCCATGTGTTTTCCGTTCAAGTGAACAGGGCAATTTGCCAGGAAGCTTCCTCTCTCACAGCCTACACATCCTTAAGAAGACCAGAAACGGAGAAACATGCAAGGCAGATTCCCTTGAGACTGTCTTTCTTTCTCCTGTCATTGGTATCCTGCCGTTTCATGCATTTCCGTTGTCTTAGGGGTGATTCTGGACGCAACTTGTCCTGAAGTTGGTAGTTCCAGGCTAAATTGAAATCACTATGAGGGTTTGATAATGAGAAGGATGGAGGATTGAAACTGCTGTAGTATATTCGGGTTAATTGGGATAATGGAAAAGAAAATGGAGACTGCCATATTATATAGGATCTACCAAATTAGCCTTCGATCGTTCGGAACCCCTTGTCTGCACAAGACAGGGAGCCACTTCGCCCTGCACCGCTCCATGTGAAGCTCTGGTCCCTGTGCTCTATTATATGGAGCCAAGCATAGCTAGGTTCTGGACTAGAACCATTAAGGCACGACGCCACTTGGGTTAACCTAAACCCTACACCCAAACCATCCTAAACCCTACGTAAAACCTACACCGGGTGGGGACTCTAAGCCGTGAGCCAAATAAGGTCACTGCTGCAGCGGACGTTGTTCGAAAGAACTATGCTCGGGCCTTGGCTGTCACCCTGCAGTTAGTCCGAATCCCCAATGTGCGTTCATACATTTGTGCCCCGAACCTTGGGAAGCTTTGAAAGTAGACATGCAGGCTGTTAGTTAAGCTGCTCGGAGAGAAAGTCTTTTCAGCCTTTGGCGACTTTGAAAAACTGCTTCATTGAGCCTCAACTCGCTCGCGCAACATGCAGACTCGAGCTTCAGTCTTCCTAGGCAGTGTACAACATGCTAGTTCCTCAACTTTGGGCACAGGCACAAGCTTTCAGATCTAGAGCTAAAGACTTGAACGCCCGAATCCGTTGCTGGGATGTCTGGACCACCTGCAGCCAGAAGTACGAAATCTAACACATGTTATTTATCCCACACCAGAAGGGTGAAATGCATACCCTCATGTCCACATCCCGCTCTGACTCCTGTAAAGTCCCCAGATTCTTGAAGTACCTAAGTTCTGCTGGCCTTACAGTACCCCCTGAGATCCACAGTCTGATAGCTTAATCCGTGCCCCAAACTTCCCATGTTTCTCGATTTGCGTGGGTCCAGGGTCCCATGGTTCCGGGCCTGCACATTCCAATCGTCATATGGGCTCCCCATCCCTCGGGCCCAAAAGGGGGACCCCGTCTACTGTTCCGAGTTGAGAGGGAGAGGGAGAGAGAGATTTACTGGTTCTTAGTAGGGAATAAAGAAGTATAATCCCTATATGATCCCTATATAGTATTTCCCTTATGCCCTGGGAGGGGTTGGGAGAGCTTGGTGAAAGAAAGGTCCTTGACTTACTTTTCCGCCGCAACCCTGTGCGTCGTACCTCCGTACAGGCGTTCTGAGATGCCAACTCATGTCTTACTGGAGGTTAGTAGGGAATACGTGAACACATATTTCAGGGTTTGGGGTTCAGGGTTTAGGGCCTAGGGGCAGGGAATCAGGGAATAGCGCATATAGAAACTATATACGGATCATATTCCCTAATTCCCTGCTTCAGGTTTGATAGGGTTTCGGGTAGATTCAGCCAATGATCGTGGGGTGGGTGACCTTTCTGCCTGCAATTTTCCATAGCTACGGTCAACACGCCTTTTCTGTCAGCGGTTCTCTTGTGCAGGTGGGTTTCGAGGGGGTGACTCCACACGCATTTCGAGGTAGTAGGTTTTGTCCCGCCTTTGCGCAGAACGGATTGGGAATCTGGGCTTTGGGAGATCGCTCTAATGAACGCTTTTGGGGTTTTGGGAGGATGACTTGGTCTTCAGCAGTAGGGTTTGCTCAGCTTGCTCCTTGGGCTGTTGAAAAGGCTCCCGCCAAAGCCATGCCTCTCAACTTTGCAAGCCTTCAATGACATCTGGGGGGTTCCCAGAATTACGGGTACCATGTTGGGGGTCCCCACAAAGAGGATTACAGTATTGGGGGTCTATATTAGGGTCCCCTTTTTAGGGAAACGACCATCTAGGAGAATGAGCCATGTGAACGTGCCTGCGAGGTTGGACTTTGGAATAGGGCCGATGTGCAAGAACCCCTGTACTAACAACATCCACGTGCAGTTCATAACATAAATTCAGGTGGATTTTATGGTTTGTCTGATCTAATTTGTATAGAAGGACTATAATCCTACTTGCTTCAACCACCCGAAAACGCTACTCATGTAGGATTTTCTGCGTCACCTGCGTCTCTATCATTACTATTACTACAATTACTATTGTACTATTGTTGCTGTTAATACCATTTAGGTTCCTTAAATCCTTAAATTATACCAGTTCCATTTTCCATTTTCTTTTACATT